>WBMY01009771.1:4015-15820 GCA_013397315.1 Donacobius atricapilla | reverse complement strand
AAAAAAAAAAAAAGGCAGTTTCCATCGCATCAAACGCCTCTCTGTAAGCATCACCTGCCTGTGTTATTTAGCCTTTTGTTGCTCTGGTAGGTTCGGAGGAGCCAAGGGGGCAGGCAGCTGCCAGGGCCCCGCTCGGCGCTGGCACTCCATGCCAAGCCCGGCTGCCACCGAGCGAGGCAGCAGCAGGGGGGCCCTGGGGGCTGGGGCTGGCTCTGTTCCACAATCGCAGCTCTGGACGCAGTTTCCTTCCTCCCCGCCGACGTCAGGCAGGTGAAGTGCTGGCAGTGGGGGCAGAACAGCTCACTGGTTTCGCTCCTGAATTCCCTCCTCACACAGGTAAAGGCAGGGCTGTTTCGCTTTCAGGCTAGCGCCAGACAAGCACGAAACAGAGGGAAACAACTTTTCAGGCAGCAAGATCGCTTGCAGCAGACAGAAAGGAAACAGAAGAGGCTGCAGGCCACCAGCTCATTCCCGTTCAGGAGCTTTAAAGCCAAACA
This sequence comes from Donacobius atricapilla, assembly GCA_013397315.1. Classification (NCBI taxonomy): domain Eukaryota; kingdom Metazoa; phylum Chordata; class Aves; order Passeriformes; family Mimidae; genus Donacobius; species Donacobius atricapilla. The sequence goes on along the minus strand of WBMY01009771.1, from coordinate 15,323 downwards.
CACCAACAGCGTGGTCAGAAATTCAAGGCAAAGGGAAGGCAAAGGACAAGCAGCCCTGGCTCAGCGAAGGGGACGAGAAGGCAGAGCTCATCACCCCTCTGCCAGTCGCTCAGTGAGAGATGCATTAAGGCTGCTGGTGGCTCCAGCCCCAACAGAGAGCCCAAGCCACCACAGTAGAGGCATTCAAGAGGTGTGAAACTCGGCTTCCTGATTTATCAGCTGCTATCCCGAGGGGCAGGAGGTGAACCACCACGATAAAAAACTTCTACTGAGACCTGAATCTGTACTGGTAAGTATTTGCTGCTGCCCAGGCGGGCCTTCAAAAAAAAAGGAGCTCCCTCAGCAGAACAGATCCGTGCTTTTAGGAGTTTAGACATTTGGCCAAAGTCTGAAATAGCCTGTTAAGTCAGAGCTAATTAGCGGAGGAGAGGAATGAACTAACATAAGACTGAACATACTTTCCCTGCTTCCAACAGTTATTTAACAGTCTCAAACAAATTTCAGCCAGCAGATTCAAGTGCCAGAGATCTCACTAAATGGTGAATTTACAGACAAACCATATCATCAGCCTTTTGCAAGGATGGGGGGAGGGGCTGCAGCATACAATTATGTTTCTAACACACTCATCCTCTCCACAGCCCCCCGCTGCCCCTCCGCCAGCACCCCATGTCCCTGAGCAAGCCTGCCTTCCCTCCCTCTGTTAACCCCCTGCATCCCCCCCAGCTCCCCAGCTCATCATCCCCGCTCTGTTAAACCCCGTCTGCAGCCAGAACAAGCCAGCAGGACTGCTGCTGCCGCTGCTCTTCTAGCTTTCCTGCCCACCCAGGGTGGAATTTAACAGAGGATATCACCAGGGCATCCCAAGTCCTCTGAGGAGCAAGGAAGGCTGCGATGGGGACAGCCAGGGCAGCAGGCTGCCCAGCTCTCAGCTTCAGCACAGGGACTGCAAAGGCAGCTGTGCCTTCCTCCCTGCAGCTACCTCGATATAGCTTGGGGAAGGAAAAGGTTGCCCAGCTTCCAGAGGCTCAGCCTGCCTCTCCCCACCCTGCTATCCTCTCCACTTCCACAATTAGAACTTTCACTTGCTATATTGCCACGCCAACTTTTGTTGAGGCTGTCATTTCAGCGGTAGCAATGCCACAGTAACTTGAATTTAGGTGAGTAACCGAGCAAGTACAATTGACCAGCATGTTCTCTGCCAAAAGCATTAACCAAAGACCAGAACAATAATTCAAAGTTATTAAATTGCCTGAATGAAATTTTCTACTAGCCCTACTCATGAATCTCCACCCACTAAAGAGCACACTTAACCACTGAGTTACACAGCCATGCGCGCACACACACACGCAAAGCGAAGTCCGCAGTACAATTCCTCTTGTTTTGCAATGCTTTCAGCCCAGATCTTTTTTTCTGAGTTTCAAAACAAAGTAGCAACAGAAGGAACTGGTCCAGTCCTTAAATACCTAGGTAAAATGAAACAAAACGAAACAAAACGAAACAAAACCAAAAAAGAGGAGGAAACTGACAGAAGCCATACGCTTACCCAGAGTCCGAACAAAAAAGAAGTGATCTTTCTTGCATACAGTAAAAAAATCCCGTAATATCATTTATTTATTTTAATCTTACTTTAAGGACATTGCATTTTCCATAGTCCTCTGACGCCCTGTAACAGCCTAGAGGGAGCAGACAGCCCCACACGGAATTTCTTGCCTGCAAGAACCCCTACCTCACACACACCTCCCAGACACTGCAGCAGAAGTCACCCAGGCAAAGTAGCTTCTTATCATTTGGAGTTGTTACTGCCAGCTTTTATGGATAAGCCAGCCTGGCAGATCACACCCCTTCCTGCTAACCTTCACTCTTCTATCCTCCATCCTTGCTTTGAAGACTGCAATATTGGCATATCTCAGGGCTACTGCAACTTCAGGAAGCTGAACTCCTTCTTGTTTTCCTCTCTTCCTCCCTATCCTTTTTGTATTTAAAATATAACCTTAGACCTTTGCTTTCACTGGCTGATGTGGTACCCCATCAGTTAAAAGGAGGCTCTCTCTAAGGCAGTAACTCAGTGACAGACAGTTAACACTCTCCTGAAAACCAGGTGCAATGGCAACCAGAAACTTGCAAATCCCAAAACAAGCACAGAGGGTACCAGCCATGGCAACTCAGCACCTGCAGGGGATGAGGTCAGTGACTTTCACCAGCAACACAGTGAGAACATGAAGATTTGCTTGCTTTGCTGCAAGCTGCCATGGCAGAGAGACACATACACGCTTCAGAAAGCCATCTAAATTCGCTTACATCTGTCATTGTCATTTTGGTCAGCAATGGCATCTTCCAGAGCAACCGACTTTGGCTTCTTTTCACTGTTTCCTTTCAAGTTTTCCCAGTCTGCCTGGCTGAATCTGCAGACCTCTGAGTCTTTGGTAGCTGTTTGGCCTTCTCTCTCTTTCATCTCCAACTCTGAGAAGCGCATCATTGCACGCTAGAAAGAGAATTGATATGAAAAAAAAAGTCTTGCAATAAAAACTATTTCATTTACCTTACCTTATATTTCCAAAGAAAAACTGATTCAAAACCAGGGTTTCAGATAGACAGCTAAGGGTAGGATTTTAACACACCTGACTTGTAAAACAGTGTTCTAGCAACTTAAAAGCAAATAGCCACACAATTCTTTCATGTATAAGTATTTATATATATAAGATTATATATAAATGTATGTAATATATAAAACAAAAAACATTCCATTTTGGAGGTAAAAAGAGACAAAAACGAAAAGAAACAAAATAAAATAAAAAAAGAACAACAACACAAAACTGTACAATGAATAAAAGACGACCATGGCCCACAAACTTCCCTTTGTGTATTTGGAAATGAAATTTAACTCAAAGGTTTACGTAAGAGTCTAGTAATAAAAATTTGAAGAACTGACCTCACAGTAAGCAGCAGGTAGACATAAAATACTGTCCTCTTGTAATCCTTCCATCTATGTAATTAAAATGGGCACTCAATGGATCATTTAGATAATTTCATCCATTTTTATAAGCATAAACCAATTCTTTTCTTAACAATGCAAAACAATTTGGCTTAACTCATCCCTTCATTAAAAGTAAAACACCCTAAGAATATTCCTACACAATATCTGTCTATCATCCCTTAGCATCAACCTCAATACCACTCCTACACTTCCCTACGCGCTTGCTTGGCACCAGCGTTGCCTGAGACCCGCTAATGCATGGCTGCAACTCCTCACCATCCAATGGCACATTTGGCATACTAATCACAACTTCTGGGTACGCTGTGCTAGCTGGCACTACAGGCCAGCTCCGAAATTACAGCCAGTGCCAAGGTAACATGCATGCCTGTCTAACTCCCCTCGAAACTGCACAAACATTGCATTAACGTGCATTAACATTTGTATCAGATCTTAGCAAAAAGCCCTTTAAAGCTCGCTAGCCCGTACATACCTGTAAGCCACACATACTATTCTTTACATCGCCTCACTCTCATTAACAACCTTACTTCGCTATTTAAAACCATTTTATGGCGAGTACGCCCCAACAAAAAAATTTTCTGGTCTCCCCGCCTGTGTCGCTTCTCTCAACTTTAAAAAACTCAACTGTGACTTGCAACAGAGAAATAACGACAAAAAGCGCGGCGGTCGTTGGACCGCGCCGACTCACCTGCAACGCCCGCTGCTCCCGGCTGAGCTGGCTGGAGTCGGCGTAGAGTTCAGTCGTCACACACTTGAATCGGTCACCTACATAACCAGCGGAGTTTGCGATCCTCTTGGCCAGTTTGGATGGCTTGGGTTTCAGTATTTTGCCATCAGCAGACTCCGCGTCGTCGGCTCCGTCTTTGGTATAGGTCTGGCTGGCATCGATGCTCGGCGGCGCGGTCCCCATGCAGAATGGCTTCGCGTCCTCCTGCACCTTGCCAAAAGCCAGAGCTGGAGCATCGCTCTCATGCGTGCTTTCCAAGAAAACAGGAGAAGGCTGGACCACCACTCTCTCTTTAGGCTGGCTCACAGATAAATCTTCTTTCCTTAAGCCGAACACTGATGAACTCTGGGCTTGCTTGAAATTATAGGTTTCGTGAACATCATTATTTCTTCCAAACTCCTCTCTCATTACAATAAAATCTCTGTGCTGAGACGCCTGCTCTACCTTGTGCTTTGTAGGGTCATTAGTCTGATTACTGCTTTCTGTAGCAAAGCTGGCTTTTGTTACATTTGCTTCGCTCTTAGCCTCTTGCTCGTCTCGCAGAAGATCTGGGAAGAGGTGTTTGTCACTTTTTGCAGAGTTTTTACTATGGCCAGAGCTCTGGTGCAATTTCACGCTCTTGTCACCGGGCATTTCGAAATGCATCTTCCCGCCACTCTCCAGGAGCTCTGGCAATCGGCCCCGCAGAGCCGGGTCCTCATAGCGGACCCTCTCGTGAGACCGTGACCTCCGCTCCGTCTTCTCCTCCTTATTGATCTCCAAAGCTGAATGCTGCAACAGCATGGGGTGCACCATCCCTACCCCCAGCGCATCCTGGTAGGTCATGAACTCCCCCCTCCCGGCTGGCAGGCTGTAAGGGAGGCCGGGTTTGGGAGCCAGGTGCGTGGGGTAGAGGCTGCCATTGGGCAGCAAGACAGGGTGAGGGTAGACATGTCCTTTCCCGTGGAGGGTGAGAGGGCTGATGGCGATCCCCTCCGGCACTGGGTATGGGAGGTAGCTCCTGGGGTAGGGCAGAGGCGGGGAGCGAAACGCCTCGTTGGGCGGCAGGAAGATGGGGCTGGAGGCCAGGGCAGTCTCGGTCGCCTTGAAGTTGGCTTCCTGACCGCAGGACTTGGCCACCTTACCGCTGTGTTTCGCAGGGGCGGCGACGGGCTGCCCCACGTGCTGTATAACTGAGGCGGTGCTCTCTGCAGAGCTCCGGGCCGTCTTGGCGCAATCCACATTGGCGTTGGGAGCTGGCGACGCCGACGCTGGCCGCCCTCCCGCCGACACCGCCCCCGAGACGCTGCCGACCACCGCGTCGGTGCCACCCATCCTGGGACAGGAGGAACTCCGCGGCTGCGGCATAACCCAGTCCAGCGCCTTGTTTTTCAGTTGCACATTCTTCCCAGCCTCCTCACTGGGGCTGGGACCAGGAACAATCCAGGAGGACGGCGCTGTGCTGATGATTTCGGGCCTGTAGATGGGGCAGCTGTTCCCAGGGGAAATGGTTTCTTTCTGAACCATGTCACTGCCTGGCAAGTGAGTCCCTCCTCCTGCCCTTCCATGCACCAGCACCGTTGGCATGATTTTCTTACCGTGGTCAGACTTGCCAGCAGTTTCTGCATCAACCACTTTCGCCGACAAGTCCAGCGGTTTGTCAGTGACATCTTTGGTCGGGGTCTGCTTTTCCAGGAGCGGGGGAGACCTGCTGTCCTTCCGGTCGTGGCCAGCTTTCCGTGCATGGGGGGCAGACGGCAGGGGTGCCTCCCCAGCATCGCTGCCTTTGGGAAGCTTCCCATTGGGGAGGCGAGCAGGTGGAAATTCATTGCCAATGTTCACGTAGGGCTTTGGGAGCGTAACAGCAGAGGAGGGCGAGGTGGTGATCCTGGGGAAATGTTTGTGGAAATCGGCATAGGCATCCCCGACCTGGGCGGGCAGGGGGAGGCGGGGGGACGGCCGGGGCGAGTGCGGCAGCAGGAGCGCGGGATCTGCTGGCAAGTTGGCAGGGGCCGGCTTGGCGGTGGGCACCCGGGGCTGCTTGCTGCTCTGGATGTGGGGGTAGGCGTGCGTGTCGACAGGATTGCCTGGGCTCACGCCCATCTTCCACGACAAGCTCTTATCCGGACAGTGCACCAAAGGTGGGATTGCTGGTGAAGCTGAAGCAGTAGAGAGCCTCATGGGCGACGCCAGCGATGAAGGGATGTGAGGGGCAACATAGTGGGAGGGAGGCAGGTATAAAAAACGTTCACCATTCGTACATACGGGCGAGTAAGCCAGGTGCTGCGGCAAGCTGTAGGTGGACTGCTGAGGTAGCAATGCCTTATACATGTTCAATGAATACTTATTTGGTGAGTCAAGGAAAGGGTATATGGTGGGCGTTGCACCCTCCATGTAGGGGTTTACCCAGGGGAGCCGTAGGTAACTAGCACCATTGACACCGAGGGGACTCTGCCTGTCACCCGCAGCTCGGTCCAAACCCAGTGTCTCCCCTGTCGGGACTGAGTTTTTTTGTATTCCAGGTGGTGTTTTGTATATAGCACTGAAGCCATTTGGGGCTTTTCCAGAGACAGCTGCGCTTTCCACCGCTTCGGGGGGATTAGACTTAAACTGTATCTCTGGATTTCTTTCAGGAGTAAATCCCAGGCTGGCTATCGAACCTGTAGCATCCCGCGATTTTTCCGAGCCAAGTCCGCACAAGCTGGAATAGACAATGCTACCAGGGACTCTGAGTCCTTCTCGCATGAGACCAGACCTGTCCATACTCAGAGCTGCGAGACTGTCGATGCGATGTGCTGTGGTTGCATCCACCTTCACAGAACAAGAAGCATGTTACTTTCACATCTCACTAACATGACCACCATTCAAGCTACAGATAGATCAGCATTTTGGACGAGAAACAGTAACAATGCAAACATGCTGTTTGTTGTGAAAAGTACAGGGGCTGATTACGCTGGAAAACGGGAGAACAGGAACCTACGGAGCAATATGTGTAACACCATAAACATCAACATCAATCGCTCCAAATCCAAAATTCAAACAGCCAGGAACAAAGGTGGGAGGGCTCAAGCAGCCAGCAGTGGCCCAGAGATGAATTTCAGAGGCACTGCTCCTGTGCAACCACTGGCTCTTCAGCTCCAGCCTTCCCAAAGCAAGAGGACGTGGGCTGTGACGTCGAGACCAGGAAGAGAAGGATGGAGTGCCTCTCCTCCTCATCCTCATCCTCCTGCTCCTTCTCCCTCCACCACAGCTCTGCTCTGGGGCTCACCGCTGCCACGTGATTCATGGGGCAAGGCATCTGAGGATGCAGCATGAAGAAAGGTCTGCTATCTAATTTCCTTCCCACCTGCTGCTCCCCACGCAGACTCAAAGAAAGGAAAACCCACCAACTTTGCTGGAACACTGATGTTCTCAACGCTTACATGAACTGTTTTTGTTACACATGCTGGTACTCTGCATGGCATTATTCATAACAGCAAAACTAAGAATCTCATGTCATACAACACATATCACAAAGCATCAAGAGATTAAGGGGATAAATAAACAAAGCCCAAACTTCAATGTTTCACAGAAACAACCTGAATATGCCCAAGCCCACTAGGGCTGCAACAGGAAGGTGTTTTAATAATTTCTCCAAATGGATCACATAATAACAGCCAGGACCAGGAGCCGCGGTGGGGAGGACAGGCACAGATTCATCTGCAGCATGAAGCTTGTAACTTCTTACCACGCTGTGATTCAGGTGATTTTCCTCCCTCAACTCCAGTCTGCTTTTCGGTGCATCACCATCATTAACGGGAATTTTCCTATTGAAAAACAGAAGCTTACTACTTGAAAACATCCTGCATATCTCGGATCAGTACAGTATCATATCACCTTCGTATTTTGATTCCTCTAGAGAAGACCCATGAGATAACATATTTATCCTTCTCTGTACCCATACATGCCAACTATTTTGAATAGCAAGGACCATTTGAAAATCAGCATAAAGGATTTTGACAATGAGAACACATCAAGTACGTCTCAGAGCAGCCTCTTCCACAGCAAGCAGTTTTTGTCAAGGTGTTCTCTTTTGCTCCTTGCCCTTTCCTTTTTCCAAGGAGAGAATATCCCATTTTAAACATACTCTCTTCGTACACCATCCATAAACACTGCTGAGGATAAAATTTAAACACACACGCTAATATCATATGAACATCAGCTCTTCCATGCTAAAGAGGGAGCTGCACATCTGTGCCATACCAGTGTTGCAGCTCGGGGACTTGTTATCACAGAAATCACCAATAAAGAATATACCTTAGTGCCAAATTCCAAATCCCAGGGATAAAAATCACTGACATGCAGCAGAAGGAAAGTTTCAGCATTACCCAAAAGAACTCCTTTCAATCAAGTACTTAAAGGCACATCATCACCATAAAGCAGAAATGTGATTTTAATCCATTTGTTTATAAAAGAATCACCTTCCCTGCAAGTAGCACATACAGTTATTATCCCTGAACAACTGGGAGGAAAGTAGGAAGGGAGGGTGAGAAAGCAAAGTGAGATGTTTGGCTGTTTTCCTTTGGCTTATGTTTGCAAATAGTATTCTCTGTGAAGACCAAAAACTTCCACCAGCTTTTTGGAGGCTTTTCACACAACAGTGAGAACAGGGAACAAGAAGAGAGAAAAGCACTACAACCCCACAAAACTGGCACAGAGAACTGAAGGTGCATCTGCAGCTTCTGTCCAACATCATTTTACTTTTTAAAAAGCCGGGATTTAAGGGAAGGGGACACCTGCCAGTGCCTGTGGCACCCCACGGAACCCTATAATCTTGATAATCAACTGAATTATATTCAGCAGGAAAAAAGGTGGGAAGGAGGAGAAATTCACTTGTAGGAGACAGACAGTACTGATCCTATTTCACGTGACAAGCTGTTGGTCCAAAAGCGGGGAACATCAAGTTGCAGGCACGAGCCCCTCTGCCGCAGAGAGTCACCACAAGAAAACGTGCACTGTTTGGTTTAAATCCCCTTCAAAGGCAAAACAATAAATGAATTGTAAAAGCACATTCAAAGGCTGCTTTGGGGGCGTCCCCACTTCACTGACCCAAGGTTGCCTGTTCCACAGTAAATCAGCATCTGCTCTACTGCTCTCAGGCACGTCTTGACTCTCTCCCTTTGCCCTCCCTCCAAGCTGGGCTGATCTCAATGCAAGGTGGCAGCTTTCTGCTCCGGTATTAGGGAAGCGAGCTAAGTCCGAGACCTCACGCTGCAGAATTACAGTGTGGTTTAACTTGCCAGAAGCTTAAATATTTACCTGTCTTCATTAATTCCACACATGCGGACCCTTTCATTGCTCATCCAGCTGTGAACATTGCCATACAGGGGGGTTGCAGAAAGCATGACGTCTTCTTAAAAATCAACGCTTTTCTTCACGGTTTTATATTCTATTAAGAAAAAGAAAAGAAGAAGAAAAAAGAAAAAAAAAAGTTGAGCAGATTTGTCTAGGAGGAAGTGCAAACATCACAGTGGAGCAGCTAGCCTCCCTCTGGGTAATTAATAATGAATGCAGGATTGGTGCGGGGAGTGAGCTGCCTACGTTAACCGCTAAGGGAGATACCCGGCAATAAAGGAGCAAATTGAGGGCATTTATAGGTCAGAGGAGATGGATCTTTTCCCCAGCGCGCATCCAGAAAATTAAGAATCGTTCCAGACTATCGACAAATAAAAGTTTCTCCGCAGCATTTCATTTCTACAAGAAATGACTCAGCCGGCCAAGTACACACCTGCCCCCAAATCTTCATCTCACATAGACCGAACCGAGGAGGGAAACCCTGTGAGCCTGGGGGAACATTTAAACAACCCACAGGCACTCACAAAAGCCGTGCTTTAGGAACACACAGGAGCAGGAGAGCATGGTAAGAACAACCACATACCAGTGTGTATTAGCTACGCTGATTGCTGATAAGGCTTTTACACGAAGACTTAAAACTGAAAACACAACTGCTACAGAAGGCATCTAAATAAAAACCTCCCTTTTACGTCTGCACATGACTAACTTGGAGAAAGGGGTTAAAAATAGTAAGTGGGTTGGCAAGCTCCCCACCCCTTGATTTGATTAAGTGAGGAGCCCTGGTGGCTTCTGCATCGGAGCTGCTGCTGCTACTGCCGCTGCTGCTGCTGCTGCCGCTGCCGCTGCTGCTGCTGCTGCGAGTGCTTTCAGTAATTCAATGATGCCTGCTCACTCCAGGGAAAGAAATCATTAGCGGGCTCACTGGAGAAGTATTAGCAGTCCAAGAGGATCGGCGCCGTGTGCAGCCAGAGAGGCAGGTGAAAGGTAACCACATCTTTGCGTCCAGCAGCAGAGAGGGAAACGCTTTTCCTCCCCTCCACCTTGCCTAATGCCACCTCCGCTCGCATTAAATTCTAGTTTGCTGCATGAGCGAAGTGTCAGGACAAGCTGCGTTTTATTAACAGGATTATCGCGGTGCATGATTTATTCCAGTGCAAGATTTTAATTGCTCTTCGGAGGTTGAGTCGTTTCTTTTGACTGAGCTTCAGCCTGCATCCTGCTGCTAAATGCTGGGTTAATAAGTAGGGGGAGCCTTTAATGCACAGGATATCCCTCAGCTCTTCCTCTCTCACAAAAATAGAAGCCTTTAAGCAGGAGGCATGATACTCCTTTTACACACACACAAGCCAGTAACGGGCGATTGACCACTGGGAGTTTAATGCCTAACGTCTCCCAAAGCATCCATGCTTCCCCAGAAAACTCATTTCCTTTGTCAGGCTACAAAATATGCAAATGATCGCTTTGGCATTTAATAGGGAAGAAGCCCAGATTGGGCCTTTAACACAATACTTCACACACGTTCAGAGAGGTTTAAGAACTGAAACGGCAGGAAAGCCTTGTTCCCCAACACTTTTTTCTCCCCTCAGAGAGGCCTTTTGTGCAAAACTCCACGTCTGGAACAAATGTATATTAATGAAACGGCGCATTGACCCTCCTTTCTCCGCAACGGTTAGCTTTTCCTAATGAAGTCCGCACAAATCGCCGCGAGGAAACAAAAATCCACGGAGGTTAGTTACCGCGCTATCATTCAAAAGGAGTTATTTCACTGGAAAGACGTTTTCTGGACAGATTTACTGGTTTCCAGATGCACCGCTCGTAATGTTTTCAATAGAGGCAGCAGCAGCACGGAGAGAGTGATTTAGGGTTTTACGTAAGGTTAGTAGCCACCCCGTGCGCTGCCTCATCTGTAAGGGACAGAGCCTGGCTCGGAGAAGGGCCTGGACGGCGCACAGCGCTGCTGTCCGTGCCCTGCTTCCCCTCCTTTGGGCTCCCCAGCGGGGCTGCCTGCGCCCGCCTGCCTTCCTCGGTGGAAATGTATCATTAAGATAAGCCGAGGTGCCTGAACTCGAGCTCATCAATCCCCTGACACGTGCAGATAGCGAAACGCTGAACTTGCATGGCGGGGGGGGAGTGAAAGCTTCCCCAGTCCACGGCGGGTAATCCGGAGGCCCCGTGTCCCACCACCACCACCACCCGAGCGAGGGCAAAACCCGCCCAGTGGCAGGGACGTGGTGGGACGTCCCGGGGCCACCGGGCGGGGGCGAGCGCGAGGCCCC
>WBMY01009768.1:565822-580799 GCA_013397315.1 Donacobius atricapilla | reverse complement strand
ATTTATTAATTTATATTAAAAATATATTATTTATTTATATTAGCATAGTTGGATGTTGAAAAATGAAGAAAAACAATCATTTTCCCCTCACCAATTTCCCCTTCACCAAGAGATGACAGAGGAAGGGGAATGAGAGTACAGGTCAGTACACCAGAGATCTTTTCTGCTGTTCCTTCCTCTTCAGATTTTCCCCTTCTGCAGTGGGGGGACATCCATGGGCAAGAGTCCTTCAGGATAAACTTCCTCTGTCATAGGGTTCTCCACAAGCTGCAGGGATATCTATGATCCAGCACTCGAAGCTCATTCTCCTCACCTTAGTGTCTGCAGAGCTGTTTCTCACTCTGTTTTTCCCCGCTCACTTCTTATTGCCTGTGTCCTTTCGGAAACCTGTTTCCCCTGAGATGTCAGTGCTTGGCTGTGGGGCTCAGTCCTGTCCTGCAGTGGTTGGCTGGAGCTGTCTGCCAGGGCTGCCCTCACAGACACCACCCTGCAGCCCTCGAGCATCAAAGCCTTGCCACAAACACACCCAGGACACCAAGATATGGCACCTGAGAATGGCAGATGGCGTGTGAGTCAACACGGGGGGAGCTGGAATGAAGGCAGAGAGTAAATTTATTTCCGTTTCCCTTCTTTCTATATTCTCTAATATCATCTAAAGTTTGTGAATCTTAATTAATATTTCCAGAAGTCTGAGAACTTGGGCAAAACCAGTAAGTTCATATTTGTTCAAAAATCAGTGCTTTGACAGGAAGCTCCACCTTCTACTACGCATTGCAAGCAGATGCTATATTTTTTTATGTGTGTTAATGGTACCAAGAGATAAACCACACCAGAAAAGGAGAACTGAGCTATGAAAATGTTACAGATACGTATGGATGTTAGGTTATCAGATAGCTTGGAATCACAACTTTTTTAAAGAAAAGCAGATAAAATGTATTCATAAATATCTGGATGCCCTAGCTGTTAAGTATTTTTTATGATGATTTAATTTGCATGAGTAATTACATGTATTTTTTTAATAATCTGATACCTCTTCAAAAGTTCTAGAAAATAACGTTGCCGTGTTTTCCTTGCAAGTAATATATTTTGGGTTTTATTTGTTTATTTTTATATAGCATATTGCATCAATGCAAAGAATGTCAACGTATGTGCACATGTGTATTTTATGTGTGTAGTATAACGTGTAATATAATGAAAGAATTCTTGCAGCAGCAGCAGCATTACAGCCACTGCAGTGCTAAGGAGCTCAGGAAGTGTTCTTTCAAAAGCACACTGAACCTCCATGTGCTGCAAATTTAATTATTCATACCCCTGCCTTGAAACATAGCAGAGAAATCAAAAAGAAAACAAAAAAATCCCAGTGGAAAATGGGACAGCCATGAGGAAAAACACAGAAAGCTGACATGACTGGACATATTATACTGTGGGCCCTTGTCTAACTGCTGAGATCTGTGTATTATCACAATGGCTTTGGAAAGTCTTTTTAGGTATTTTTTTGAAAGTGTTCAGGAGTAATATTCTAAAATCACAGTCTCATTTGTGCTTTAATATCTATTTTCTATTGAAATAGATCTCCTGACCTGGATGCCTGTATTTTTATACAGTTACTGAAGAGATTAAAGGTAAATAAGCAGGTAGAATCACTCTGGAATCCTAAGAAGGTGTGTAACTCCATTGCTAAGCAAAGTTCCTTGTAGAAGCAAATTATCATACATCAAGAAGTTGAATTTGCCAGATACTCATGATGTAGGTGTAAATAAGTTAGACTGGAGTGGAAAGGACCATATTTAGCTAGCATGGTCATATATGTAGTGAATACTAAGTAGAGAAAAAATGAAGACTTTATACCAATCTCTGAGTGTGAACATAAATTTGCATTTTCGCTTATTAGTCAGAATTTTTTACCTAACTCTTCAGAATTGTGCAATTTCACTGGGAGCTTTAGCTTATTTCAGGATGAATAAAGATGTTAGAAAGTGTCTTTGCCTGTACCCAGTACTTTTTCCTCTTTACAGCTCTCTGTCTGCTGCTTGTGTTTAAGCCCTTCTTGTTGGGAGATCATTCCAGACCCGATATAATCAGGCAGTCTTTCCAGGTACTTTGCCAGAATGGCTCCACTGAGTCTTGCAGGGTGGTGCTGTAGTTACAGGACTGCACAAGCAATGTCAGTGTGGTATGCATTACTGGGATAATGACAACAAATTCATCCTAATCATATTGGAAATGAGTTAACAAAATTATTATGTTTTGGTTTTTTAACATTTTTGGTGTACTGAATCTACCTGACTATATACGAGTGTTCTTTGACCAATGGCAATCATCTCTGAGGTGATGAGTCTGCATCTTTATCCGACTTTTGAAAACACTTCTCATTGCCTCTCTCTTTTGAATGCACCAATGATAGAGTAGTGAAGTGCTACTATTCAATTACACTTTTTTGAGGTTTTTATCCCACTTCACTGTAGGTCGTATAACTTATGTATGAATATCTCCGTATATGAGTGGGAAACATAATTCTCATTCCCATCAAGAAAGACGAGTGCAACCCAGTTCAGAATCTGCATCCTAGCCTCTTAGATGAAGCAGTAGCAACTGCCTAATTTTGTGTGTGGAACCAGATTTGTTAGACATTATCAAAGAGTGCTTACCAAGGAAACTGATCTAGCAAGCCTTTTTCATGGATTTGGATGGACTAGAGGAGGTACTCAGTCTGGAGAAGGCAAGGAAATCAATTTTGTGCCTGCATCGGGTGTGTGACTGAGTTAGAAAAACTTCATGATCACTGCAAAACCTCTGAGCTTCAACAGCAGACTCTGTGAGTACTCTTTGCTGGTGTTAATTGAAATGTACTTAGACACGACCTTTGATGCAGCTCAGCTGTGATATGTCTAAGGTCATTTTAGAGTGTGATTAAGCCAATTTAGATAAGCAAAAAATACTGATTTAAATAGAAAAAAAAATGGGTTTTTTTTGGTTATTTTTAAGGTTAGGTGTTACAAAGACTTTTTTAGTGGCAAAGCTGATTAAGCAAAACTGTGAAATTGGTATCTCTGCAAATCTGGAGGATATGAACTTGTAAACATACTAATTCTTTTCTTATGGGCAGAGGTGACTTGTAGTAGGAGGACTGAAAGCCCCACAAAAGAATTTGCTTGCCCTTAGCCATTTAGCAGAAGTTACATGGTAAGCCTGCGTTATGACCCACCCCTAAAGAAGAGGGTAAGCTGAGTTCTTGTCAATAGATCCCTGTGAGGTGGGGTAGAATGATACAACATTCAATGATTGGTGCTCATAAATATATGTATATAGGGGTTTTTTTAGAATAATTTGTTTGCAGTGATTTTGATTATTATCATCTGTCCTAACAGAGCATTCTAAAAGCATGAAAGTAACACTTCTGAAAACATGTAAGGAAAAGGAAAAAAGGACAAGATTAGATATGACCATCTGTGGATCTTGTGGCTAGACTTGATTTTTGCAAGTGTGACGCCTCTTGGTCAAAGTGGTGGTTGCAGACTGGATCCATGAAGTCACTTGGGTTTATTTTATGCATAGCCTAGGGGGAAATGCCCCAGACTCTCCCCTTGGGCCAGGAGTATTACCCTGTATGATGTAACACTGGAGCATGGGACAGTTCGGGAGTTTTTGACATCTTCTAAAATGTTGCAGCTGCAGTGTTAAGTCAGCGGAGTAGAGTCAGTTATGGCCCATCCTGGCCCATTCACAGGGCTGGGTACCTTCAGGCTGGCTGTGAATGTCCAGGTACTTCCCAGAAGGGGAGTTATCACAGCTGAGTCACTTGAGTAAGGACAAAGAAACAGTACTTTGCCTGGCAGGATTTATCTGGTTCAACACCAGCTGTAGCCTGAGGTGCCAGGTGTACCCTCCCACTGCACCTGGGAGGTTACTTTGCACATCAGCAGCTTGTCCCTGATTGTTTGAGCCACCAACATTCCAGTCTCTCCACTTGTGGATATATTCTTCTCCAGAGCCGTATTAACTTCTCCTTTGACCTGGGATAACTGGACAACAGCACCACCTTCAAACTTTATCTTTAAATTCCTATTGCAGTCCGAATCCTAGTAAGTAGGCATATTTGGGGAGGAGGGGGCTTTCGTGGTTGCAGGTGAGCAGCTGCGTCTTTGCACAGTTTGCCCCAGTGGGCAGAAGTCCTCCGAAGATCTTAACAGTGTTTAAGCCATTAACCATTTCAATCTCTCATTGCCTGTTGTGGAAGAGGGAACCTTACTGTGATTTCACTAACCCTGCTTTTTCTTTGAACAGAATATTGAGTCCACAGCTTTTGTTTACAATCTTCCCGATTTTTTTTTTTTTTTTTCAAATCGGTGTGATAGTGCATGCATTTCCATCCCATATATACATCCTTTGTTCTGGCTTCCATTTGTTATTTAGATGTTTTCCATCCAATTCTGAGCTAGCATGGTTTCGCTAAAATTGTTGTTGCTGGAAAAAACTGCAAGAACAAGATATGTATTTTGTTTGAGTTCCTTCATTTAATCTTGAGGGGAAATAAAATTATTTGCCTTTGATGTTTAAAAATATTCAGTATTTTAAGCAGCAGCTATCATTCCTGCCTCTGTATGCTTATGTGCCTCTGGAGAGAAACTGAAGTCCCAGGGATGCAGCTTCAGTGCCATAGTCACTCCTGGTTTGATTCTTACCATGCATTCACCCTGGGGCAAATGCAGTTTTAATCTCAATAGTATTTGGGTTTTATTAATTTTGCTTCATTGTATATTTTCACTTTCATTTCATTTGGGCTTTCTTTTCCTACAGAAAAGTTGTGTTGAAACTAGAAAATAAATTAAAATAATCACTGGCACACTAGGAGACACATAGCTCAATAACTCATTAAGGTTTAGAGATGCTTATTACATATATTCTCAATTTTCATTCACAACATGCAATGTGCAAATTTCATCTCTCTTTTGACTGTGTATGGTTGGTAAAATGAATTATATTTTTTCCTTGCACAGGATGTATTTTCTATTGAGATCCATGAAAATAAATACAATAAAAAATTCCAATGAAATATTGTATAGAATAAGTGGTTGCTTTACAAGTCTGACTATTTCAACTGCATTAATTGCACAAGCTACAGAACTTCATATTTTTGAGGAAAAAAATAGGGTTTTGTTTGAATAATTCATTTTTTAAAAATGGCCTTTATGACAGTTATTTTCATAAATCATTTTTACTGCATGTTTAGCACATACAAAAACTCCCACTGAATTGAGAAATTAGGATAGTTATTATTTTACCTATTTTCATGCTTTCTTTTAAAGATAGAGCTTCCTTACTGTTAATATTGCTGCACATTGTAATGAATATGATACTTTTCTTCATTTCATCAGTCTGTAAGATTTTATCCTTCTTAGCAATAACAGGATAGTTTTCTAATTAAAAGACTTTTAATTATCCTTTCTCTCCAGTGTGGGCAAAACCTTGGAGCCTATATAAATGGTACAGTAATAATACACCATGAGGAAACTAGTAACAAAATGAACAGTATTAAGCCTGAGATATTTTTTCTGGTTTTGGTTTGTAGAGGGGGAGGGTCAGAAATTCAAACTGTCTCATTATCCTGTCTTCATTCTGCCTTTTTGGACCACATGGAAATAATTTGATAAAGGCTGTTAAATATCTTGGGTGGAAAGAGGGAGTAAGAACTGAGGGACAGATTTTTTCTCTTTGTGGACTCAGGCTGCCGCATGCATGCAGATTAGCCTGGATCTTGGTCCATTCTTCTCACAGTCTGAATCCAACACTTATATTTAGCAGCTAGAATCCTACTACCCTCAATGGAAGAATGCTTTTAGATCCATATTTATTCATTATTTTAACAATCTCATTTATGTGATCAAAAAGGGTACTTAATGTGAAACTCAACACTCCTATATTACAGTTGCAATGTTCTGGTCCCAGAATACAGACAAATTAATAATTTCTTGATATATGCAATAGGTTATATTGCTCTTTCCTGACCAAATAAACAGATATAAATATGTTACTTGTACTACACTTGGATGCTGTCTCTTGTAAATTGTGGTGACATCCAGAAAATTACTCATTAGGAAGAGGTATTTAGAATAAATGAGCTGTAGATTAAAGAGGCAAGTGTGCTATAAATCTCATTTTTAAATGTGTTTGATTTAATTTACAGTTCTGATTGTGGTCCATCTTCATCTGAATATTGCTTTCTTCTTCAGGATTTGGAACAAAATATAAAGCAGCCCTACAGGATATTGTTAATATGTGGTTACCTTTGACAAGCTCCTGGGCTTTAAAGGGGAGTAAGAAAAGATGTTTGCCCTAATAAAGGGATTTTTTGAAACAGAAGAAAAACACTATTTTCTAATGAAAAACTGCTAAACATCAAAAAAAAAAAAAAAAGACATATGGCAATTATGCCAAAAGATGGAATTTATTACCAAATAAAACTGTTGGCTTGTGCATTTCACAGTTTCCTCCATTTCCAACTAGTGTGTTTTTAGAGACTTTCTGTAGGGTTAGTTGCCCAGGCTTCTGCAAAAACAACAGTTTGTCGTTATTGCAGGAGGTGTTAGGAAATCAAATCCAACTGGAGCACCAAATGAAATTACAGACTTGTTTTGTCCCAGCTGCATGACACATGCCAAGAGCTGATTTTTCAGTGCAGACATGTAAAGAAATGAATACAGAATTCTATTTGTTCTTACCCTGAATGAATTATCCTTATGTGTTTTTCATACTTCCACATGCTATTTAATATTTCAGCAAAGACCCTTTTCCCCTTCACCTCAGTGAAACTGCTTTGTGTCCTATTTTATTCTAATAAGTGATCTTAAAATGATAAAAGGTAACAACCAATATAAAACTTGAGTTTGATAACTAAATAATGTTTATCAGATAGATTAAACTGTCTTTAGCTGATTTATCAGTGATAGCTTATAATGACTTCTAAAAGCTTCGTATGTGATGTATCATTGTTGATGTTTTGTCAAGTGACATATTTTCTAAAAAAAAAGAGATATGGAATATCAGAATGATTCAGTCACTGGCATTGCAGAAAATTCTTGTGAAATTTCTTATTATGTTCTCTCATCTCAGAGATCCTTACATCCCAACATGGTTTTGAATCTTTAAAAAATGTGTTTAATATCTGCACATTTGTGCCATCAATTTCCTTTATTACGTACAATTTTAATTAGGTCACATTATGGAAAGTACTTCCCTTCTTCCTTTCCCCATCTACTGCAGCTATTCATCTATGAAAGTGGATGTTTGCATTGCCACCTCAGATAAGATTGATGCTCTCAAATTGTGAGGCTGAGTTGCAGTTAGCATGCATTTTTAGATGGCATGCATGTAGCTTGCATACGAATTGTAATATGACATGTTTGGGGTTTTTTTCTATTTTGTATAAGCACCTGCTGAATGAACTTTCTCAGTGTGTTCAGCAATGCTTAATGCATTCAAATTGTATTGCCATAAAGAGGGTGAGGGTATGAATTTGAAGACGTGAGATCCCCTCACTTCCACTCAGGCATGTAGTGTGACTTTCACAACTAAGTTGGCCGAGATCCTTGAGACATGAAAGGGAATTCTTCAGCAAGAACAATGGTGTTTTTATTTGGCAGTAGGAAAAGATGCAAGGGAACACAATTAAGCTCCATATGCTTGTGCTGAATGGCTTGATTCAGCTATGTTGGTTCACTGTTATTTCACTCCTGTTCCTGTGATTGGCATGGGGAGGAATACAGGAGAATGAGTCCATAGATGCTCTCTTCACAAGGACAACTTTCTTATCTATAACCTGTCAAATTCAAATAGCTAAAAGCAAATGTCAGTGTATTAAACCCTTTCTGAGTGTACTTGTGCAATTTGTTCATTAGTTTGGTTCTGTGAACAGGACACATCCTTGAATGTCTTCTGTCTCCCAGGCCTCTTCTAATTTGCCATTTTTGGCATTTAATGTCAAGGAAAGAGTATAATGTGAATTTGTGAAAAAATATTCTCAGCAAGTTCATGCTGATACGGAATTTCCCTGAGAGGCAACATTAATAATGGGTTGGCACAACACATTTGCTGGAGTGGGTTTGATGCCTTGATTGAGTTTCCGTGGTGCGTTTGTTGTTGCTTTGGGGAACGTGTGGATATTGGGTTCAACAGACCATAGAATTTTGAATTAACCTCTCTTTTTCTCTTCATGAATATAATGGCTTCACAATCTGTTCTTGCTTTGGCCTTTTATTTAAGGGAAGAAGTGAAAGTTTGATTTAAAACAAAAAACTCTGCTATTTTTGAAAACATTGTGAGGAAAAATAAATATGCATAAGGAAACATTGATTCCTAAGAATCTCTTAGACTACTTTCCCCAAAGAGTTTCTTACACTGATCCTCCATTAAATATTCATTTTAGCCCTACAGTAGAAAAGATGAAAACCATTAGCACTAAGTTCAGAATATGGTAGCTCCAGTTTCACCCTTTGTTTAGAAAAAGCCTGTGATGATTTTCAAGACTCCTGGTAGATGCTGGCAGATGTCTCATTTTAGGTAATTTCTCTTCTTCTTAGTCATAATTGAATAATGTGGTTTTATAAGACTAAGTCTGAAAAATACATTTTTTTTTTCTTTTTAAATCTCTGTTGCAGTGCTCAGAGTATGTTCTGCTCACCTTTTCAGTCAAGGAATTTGCTCTGAGGGTCTCAAAACACCAGAGTAGCAGTCTGATCCTTTCATTATTTCCAAAGCTTAAGAAGTTCCTTTAGTGTGTGACTGTGTTTGACAGGGGTACGCACTCGGATGGGAGAGACCAAAGCTGCTAATAGTGCTAATAGATAATAGTGAGAGGCTGCATCTTTATTGCAGGGTGAAAAATGTGCTCAAGTTAACTCAAGGGAAAGTTGGTATAATACCTACTAACCACTAACGAATGGTGATTTGTAAACTGAGATACAGGGTGAGTATGAAATGAGTGTTATTTAATTATGGCATAATTGCTGAAGTATATAACCTTAGCATATAATTTTTATTCCTTAAATTGATATATTACAAAGAAAGTAAAGATTAATTTTATTATTCAGTATTTCACTGTGTTTAATCCCTTTTTGCTTATCAAGCCACATATTCAAGTTCTTTTAAATTACTATCTGCCTTTAGCTCAATCTCACAGCATTTTGGTTGTTGCTCTCACAAGTTTATATCTAAAGTATTTATGTCTAAGCTTTGAATTCAAAATTTTAAAAAAACCTGTGATATCTTTGTCTTTATTTTATAGAAAATCTGGTATGAATAGTTTTCCAAGTGTATTAGTTTAACTCTATTTTAATAGCAAGCCATTGTTATATTCCTGAATGTTCTTTCTACCTAAGTGCTGGGCATGATTACAAAGCTGTTTGATGCTTTAGTGATTTGTTTCCAGAAATCCTTGTTGAAATTTGTGTGGGTTTTAGAAAGTGAATTAAATTGAGGGAAATTAAATTAACCTTTGGGACAGCCTGTCTGTATTGCAGACTGGCAGTAAATGATTCAGGTGAAATTTATTTGCTCTAGGAATTAGCTGAAATTATGGTGACCAGAGTTTTAACTGTTCAGAAAATGGTGTTGTAAGACTTGTAGCTTGCCCATTTTTTTTTTCCTTTTCTATTGACAGACCCAAAAGTGGCAGCTTACCTCTCTTGTTTATAAAACACTACAGCAAGCACAAAATGGCTTTTCTTTGGTTATTGTATGCGCCAGGATATTTTCCCAAATTTTCTTATTCTCACTATTTTAGCTCCATTTTTTGTAACATCGAGTAAAACAAGAAACTGATAAATTGGTCTTTGCAGCAAGACAAGCTTAAAGTAGCATAAGTGTGGGGTGAAACTGGTGGAGTAGGGGGCATTCTTTTATTAATCACATGCTTTAATTTTCCTGCTCTTTTTGATCTTGACTTTGCACCTACCAGCTCCACAGACAAGAGACTGAATTGGTCTTGCATGGTCCTAGTTTTCAGAATGGGCAGCACCTGTTACTCTAAGCAGGGCACAGAGAAGTGAGAATCACAAGAATCTTGTAAAAAGCTGAGAAACATTTTTTTTAATACTGTCTGTTCCCCCATTTTTGTCTGTAATAGTGAACAAAGGAAAATTTTATCAAAAGTTGTCATGATGTTGCTGAGCCCACACAACTGTGCTTGACTTGGTAATACAGCTTCTTGCATGATGCAAAATATGGGCAGTTTTGGTATCAGGAAAAATGCTGCATTTTTGCATGCAAATAGAAGGCACTTAACTTGTGACCATATGGAGCAAAAGAAATTACTAAGGATGAAAGACAAATCAAGATAATTAACATGCTTGGGTTTTGTCAAAGAGAGAGTCCATGGCTCAGAATACTGCAGTTCAGGTTTCATAGTGAGGATTTTTGGGAATGTACCAGAGTAGTGATTTGAAAGATTTATTCATTTATTGCAGTGACAAATGCAATGAAAATGTGTTCAGAGGCTTGCTTTATAGTCAATTGCTTCTTGTAACCGATCCATTTATCAGGTATTTGACTAGGAGGAACTCAGTATAATGTTGTATTGATGTAGATCAAAGCAGAACAAAATATGTTGAATTTCATAGAACTGGCTCTACAGCAGAGATGAATATCACTGTGTCTTAAATATCAGGTATTTTCCTTGATTTTCTTTGCAACCTGTTGAACATGATCTTTCTGTCACAGTCTTAGAGCACGTTAATTTATACTGATAAATATAAGGAAATTGTAGATATATAGAAATAATGTAAAGAGATTGCTCCTAATTTTCTCATGTGATTTTGGTCAATGATACAATAAGAGTTATTCACTGTTTTGTGGCAGAATATTAAAAACTGAGTGTTTTAGAGCATTCATGTTTTAGAGCATTCAGTTGTTTTGTTCTCAGGAATAAAGCTTTCCAGAGAAGTTTCAGCTCTTAGAGTCATGAAGAAAATGCTCTTAACAAAAGACCCATCAAAGGAGTTTGCAACTGGCCACACAGAATTTGCATTGTGCAGTCCTCATGGTCTAGAGTGAGTGCTTTGATGCAACACTGAGAATTAGGGATGCCACTAAATCCTTTGCTACCACAGGTTTTTCCATCCTGAGTGAAAGAAATCAGTCCTTAATGTGGCATGAGACTTTCTTTTACCAGGGTTAAAACCAAAACATTTTGCCTCATTCAGGAAATGCCGCAGCATTTCTCCACCCTTGGTAACGTTGCTTCTTCTTTATGGCTCAGTGTATGGGATAGGGAATCTAGGGACAGTGATAAATCTGGAATCCACTATGTGCCCCTCCCTATGTCAGAAGTCTCCATGCCACATTCATCAGATTTATAGTTGTATTTTTTCTGAATAATGCTTTCTAATTTGGGGATAATGAATAGTCAAGCCATGTTTTAGATAAGGCTATGCTACTATACAGTATCCCTTTTCTTGCAACAATTTTTCTTTAGTGTAAGGTTCGCATGGTAGTCCCCTCTGAATGTTTCAAATATGTAAAAATGGGAAGATAGAAAATTACAGGACAGAAATTGACTTTTTCTAGCCTTTCTTACTGAGGAAGTCATTATAATAAAAATTATGGAGTATATCAATAAAATCCTGTTGTCTAATTGTGAAATGGTTGAAATAGTCTGAAAATAGATAATATGCACTTAAATTAAAAATTAAGAATGTGTTGGTAACCTATAATAAAAAATACCAAACTCAATTGGAGAAGTAGAAAAGAACGTAAATTTTGTTGTTGGCAGTTAGTGTTCTGAAATGGTGCACTGTACCACACGTTTCTCAGCCTGCACAAATATGTATCCAGTACTTATGCAGTTATTGTAATACTGGACCAATGATGAGAACGTCAAGCCAGAAAGGATAGGTTGCACACACACAAAAGGTTATTTCATACTGACCTCACTGACCTAGCTGATCGCCTACGGTTGCCAGCAAAGCTGTGGCATGTTTTGTGATTGACTCGCCTGAGAATAGCAGCAACTTTTCCAAGGGTTGTGTTTTTGTTTTCTTTTTGTATGTCAGAGAAAGCAGCCTTAATTAAGATTTGTGTGATGACTATAGCTGAATTTTTCTTCATTTAGTCAAAGCCTTTAAATTTCTTAATAGTGCTGTTTATAGTATGCTAATTTGAGTTAATTGTACTGCACTAGATGAGACACTGATTTAGAAATCCTTGTAATAGTCCAATTTTGAGTGGAAATAGACCCTTTCTTGTTTTATTCTTGTAGACAAGTATTGTCTGCTCTGACCTGCAATTCATGTAATAAATCATTTTTAACACTGGCACAGGTGTCCTTTTGAGTTTAAATATGTTTTCCATTCATGTTGTCTGCGATAATTTTTTCTGATATATGGCTCATTATCACACATTCTGTGTGCAAGTATTTTTATAGCATCAGTTTCTGCAGACATTTCTACTTTCATAGCTGAATTTCCTATACTCATTTTCGGGTTTTGTATTCAAACTGTATGCATGAGCATTAAAATACCATATTGAAATCACTCCTGCCATTTTTTTGGTGAAATTTGAATCTGTCTGAAACTGATTTATTCTCCAGTCTGAAAACAAGTGGTCTGATCAGGTAATGGTTGAGAAAGTAGCAAAGAATTCTAGAGTTCTATAATTTCAGATATAGATAGCTACCTATGGCATTACAGATGTGAGAGCTTGACTCTGCAGAAATGATTTATAGTAATTCTTAAATGTACAGCTAGTATTTCTGGTAGACTGTGTGTAGAAGAAAACAAGATTTTCTCTTTTAAGTTCTTTTCTGTTTGAACTGGGAAAACAAAAATGGGGAAAATAATATGGTTGATGATGCAGTCTCTTCCAAAGCAGGATTAGCATACCCAGGTCATTCCTCACAGATGTTTGTTTCTTAAGGATACTCAGCTGTGGGAACTCCAAGGCTTACTTAACAATCTGATTTAGTGTTGCAGTAATGTTTCTAACTGTTAGAAATCTTTTCAACATCTTGGCACAACCTGATTTCACTAGTTCTTTGTCACAGATAAGACATTCCTCTTTAGATCTACCTTTTATACATTAAAAGATTGCTATCATCTTTATATTCAGCCTTCTATTCTTTAAGCTTTAACAATCACGTGTTATTATATCTCAAGTCTTTCCTTCTTGGTCAGACTCATGATAGTTTTCCTTTTGACTTTTTCCTATTCATTTCTATCTCTTTGAGCTGCTCCAAACAGGATAGAAAAAAATCCATCTTTGGTTTTCCCAAAAACTGGAGTGAAGCAAAAGACTTATCTTTTGTATTATGCGGGTACTTTTCAGTTTTACATATCCAAGGTGCGTTTCTTGCAACCGAATGACATTTTTGATTTATCTCCAGACTGGATTGAGATTGGATCTCTAGATCCTTCTCTGAGAAACCTCTACCTACACAATTGTGGTATCTAGCTTTACTACTGCCCTTCAGAAATTTACATTCTGGCTGACTTTTCAAAATGATGGAAGGTAGTGTGCTACTTATGTGTAGTCTTTAAGTGCAATAAGCATTCTCTTCACAGCTTTTTTGTTAAACTTCCAATAAGCCTGTTAGATAATTTTAAGCAACAGAATAATCATGATTACACTTTGTGTACAGTTGCCTAATCAGTTTTGAATCCACACATTATTTTTTTCATTTAGACAAATTTTCCTGTTTTTATATGCATGAGGATTTTCTATGAGGCAAAGGGTAGGAACGTAAATGACCTTGCTTGCAACTCACCTCTCCACAAGGTCTGTTACCATTTTGTGGAGTCACTGAATTCTGATGACTAGATTTGTTCTTAAATGATTGACTAATTCTTAGCTAATTTTTTGACCATTCCTATGTCCTTTTCATAATTACAACTAGTTAAAAATCATGTGTTTTATTTGTTCCAGAGCTTTTCTAGGATTTAATAGGTGACAAAAAAAAATTTGTTATTTCTAAGCTTCCACTTGTTTGAAGGATGAATATTATGTTTTTGCTTTTTCCACTTTATTGGTACCTCATGTGTGCTTCCCAGATTGCTTTCCTGATGGCAACGTGTTTCTAAGATGGCTTTACCAATTCTCTAAGTACCCTAGGAGGAAGTTCATCGGGCACATCTGCTCTGAAAACTAATTTACTTAAGTACTCTATAACCTTTTCTGTCTGTATTTTTTAATTGAAATCCTTCTTTTGTTTTTTGTATTAATTATGCTAGTCAGCTTCTCATTGTTGACCTTTTTAATTAAAACTAATGCAAAGAAGACATTAAATGCTTTGGCCCTCACATCTGCTAGTAACTTTTTTCACCTCTATTGGATAGCAGAACGTTTTTCTTTGTCCCCCTCTTAGTCACTTTGAATAGAATCAGTTTGATTAGAGCAGGATGCAGATATTTTAATTATGTTTTGTCCTCCCAGTAGGCCAGTTTAAATTTCCACAGAAGGGATTTTTTTTTTTCCATTGACCTTCCTGTATTCATGTTAATGCCAAAAGTCGTATTGCCAGTGTTCCTGGAAAGTCTTATACCAATAAATACACATTATTTAAACTGAAGGAAAAAAAAAAAAAAAAAGAAGAAAGCATTCAAGCCTAAACCAGGGAAAGTCAAACTGAAAAGACTTGACAGTTTTGTTTGCTGAGTGACACATTCAGGCCCTCATTATTCACCCACAATGGAAGTGAACACTTCAGCAATTGGGAATCACTTTGGCATCATCAATCAGTCAGAGTATTTGATGGTGTGAATGTTCATGATTCTCTAGTCTACTAGAAGGGGACCTTTTATATTCTGGAATAGCTTTATTACATTTAGAAATTTTCAGTCTTACCTGTTCGACCATGAGGCATGAAAGCATCATGAAGCATGATATTAACATGGACATGTTAAAATGAATCTAACAAGAACATTAACATTGCAATCTTACCTCTTTCAGAATTAACTTGGGCTTATTCCCTTTCACTTGCTTAAATTCCTTT
>WBMY01009768.1:511227-555717 GCA_013397315.1 Donacobius atricapilla | reverse complement strand
ATACCACTTCATTAAAAAAAAAACCCAGACAGTTCACTAGTGACATTTAAATGGATTAGAGCCTTGTTTTCTGTGTGATATTTCCTGATAGTCAAAGTTTAACAAGAAAATACGTGCCAAAACACAGTCCCCGTTCAAAAATGAATCGGTTTTTGGTAATAATTTACTGAAACTACATTTAGTTCACTGGAAGCTTATTTACATGGTCATGTTCAGGAGAATTAATTTGTAAAAATAAATTTAAATTAGATTATTTGAACATAATTAAGTCCTTATATAGATGTTCATTCAGGATAAAAATTGCCTTGATTTGGTTTAACTGAACTCCCTTCCAAATGAATTATGACTACCAGGGATTTAACATAGTTTAAATAATCAACTTTAAGAACTAAATACAGAATAATTTTGCTGCATGCTTTGGTGCAGACAGTGTCTCTGGGAGAAATCTGTCTGACCCTTTCTCAGATGTCAGCATATGCGTGGACAATAACTGAATTTAAGAGGTAATCTGAAGTCTTGCAAAAGGTATTAAATCTCTTTGAATTTGGAATTGATCTTTTAGGACAGGGCAGGATACAGACATATAAACTGTTTAACAGGTAGGAATTTGGGATTGCAGGGAGGTAATATCTTGGTACGTGCTTCCATTAACTGTGGGAAAAGTCTAGTCTTTAACTTTTAGGCTAACTTTTGTTGAGGTGCTTGTGATCTTGTCCCCTGGACAGGAATACATTAGATAGGATCATCTTCTGTGGCAGTAGGAGGTTGGAACTTGGCTGGTAATTATAATTATGTCATTCATTTTGAACGTGATACTTTCCTTATTCTGAAATTTGTATTTGGATACATTCCGGTAATAATCGTGAACGACCAATAAAGTATTCATTAGGTACTTTGACGGTGTGTTTTTTAAAACTCTGACATTTTTTTCAAAAATTTAGAGTATCACAACATAGGTTTGTGAGTGACAGATGGCTTTAAGCAGACATAGGACCAGACAGATTCCTAAAGGAAAATAAATTCAATTTCTGCCATAGCTGTGCTGTGCTTGAATGAACATGGAATCTTGGAGGAACATAGAGGCATGGTTGAAATGAAGAGATGTCTCCCATGAATGAGCTTCTTCATATTTAAAAATGAAGTCTCTTATGGGCAGGAGAGACTTGCGTTGCAAATGATGACTGTCATTAGAGTATTCAAGGTAACTTCTCCTGTCCCAGTTTTCCTCTGCCAGTTTTGCAAGATCTTGCATGATTCTAGTACTTCCCCTTCAGTTGTAGTGGATTGTATTTTTTCACAAGACACTTAGGAACCAGCATTATTTAAGGATAAAATATTTTCAGTGGTAGGTGATATCCCCTTACTTAAAGCAACATAATGAATGATGCTTGTGCATGATCTCACCTTGATAAATTTCCCAGTACATCAAGGATGTTAACAGAACCACTCTAAGGTAAAATTGCTGTAAGGACTGGGGAGGGGGAAGCTATTGAAAGTTAAGAGAAAGACTGATGGTCTGTGTATGCAGTAAGTACACAATAATTCCAGATATAGGTGATTTCATTTTCAAAATATCAGAAGCATTATTGTCTTCTTGATTGATTTTTACATGGCTCAACTTTAAAACTTGGTTTGTTTCTCTCTGCTCACTTAGTAGAAAACATCAGTGGAGAGAAAACTATCACTATAACAAGAAGTATCACAGAAACGTTCATTTCAGCAATACTAACTTTACACACTGATTCTGCTATTTGATTTTGAAAGAAGAAAAAGGAAAAAAACTGTGAAATAGTAATAGAAGGAAAGCAACAGAACAGTTTTAAGAACTGAGAACTACCTGGTAATATCCCTCATATTTCACCTTTATTTGAAACATAGCATAGAACTGTAATGAAATCTAGAAATGGTGCACAAATTAACTACTTCACACATATGGATCAACTCTGGAGTAACAGAAAAAATTATAATGGGGAAAAACAGTTAAACTGTGCAAATGCAGAACTGCAAACACACATTTGACACTTACGGAAAAGAATCCTCTCAGCTGAGGGTCCTCAGCAGGATAAACCAGCAAAATCTGTCTTGAAGTACCTTCTCCCTCACCCCCAGGTTCAAGTCCCTATCCTCTGCTCTGTCTCACTTCTGTGAGCTATTGCTGCATGCCAGGTCCACAGGTAACAAACCATACCAAAAAGCAGTAAGTACTTTTCTTGTGGCTGGGCAAGCTAATTATGTTTTCTGTGAGGTCAGATGAACTCTGATACCTGCAGGTCAGGAGAGTGAACTGAGTCCAGCATGAAAGAGGAAGGGGGAAAGGGTGGATTAAACTGCTTTTGCATACGCTTGAGCATTCAGTTAAAAAATGTTCAACAAATACAAAAATGTTTGTTGTCTCTATTGGTACATATTTGTATCATTCTTACGCACTCATGCAGTACATCTGAAGTGACACATCTGTTTACTTCCCATTCATAACTTTGGAGTTGAAAATGCTTCTTTCCTGTTTTTTTTTTTTTTAATGGGGTTTTATTTTATTATTATTTTTTAGTTCAACATCTCCTGTAAATATTTCTTGGCTAAATATCTTCTGAAACCTCTGAATTATTAAAGTGTAAATTAGATGATTTAAGAGCAGAAAATTGTTTATAGAATGTACCTTACAGTGCTGGGGAGGTAAAATAAATAATCCTACTATGTCAGTAGTCCCTTGGGAAGACCTTACCTTCCTGATACCATCCATGTTGCTTGTAGTTCAGAACACTTGTTAAGCTGGAAGGGGGGAAGAGAAGTACATGACATTTATATTTGTTGTAACATAAACCGTTTCTTATCTCTCCCCTCAGTCCCTCTCCTCTGCCTCCCCTCTGTCTCCATTTACAACTTCACTATCCCTCCTGCCTACTGGGACTGTAACCTTACTGTTATCTTTCTTCTTTTTACTGCCCTCTGCATATCTAAGGCAATCTTTTTTTTTTTTTTTTCTTCAATAGTCTCAGGCTGGCCCCTGCCCAAAACAAACCCACATTTCTATTAATGTTTTTGCTTCCTGTTCCCTTTTTTTTTTTTTTTTTGACTAAATTTTCTCCTATCTCATCTCTGCCTCGCAATTCCCAAACCAGCCAGCTCATGGGTCTGAAATCATTGGTGACACTGCCAATTATATTTGTTAGTTCTTGTCATTGGATTGTGGAAATGACCACCTTATTTCTTTTCTTTTCCCTGAAAGACAATCTGAGAGAGATCTAATTATGCCAGACTGCACTGTTCTTTCAATCTGGACTGGCTTTCAGTAAGCCTGGAAAGCATCTCTATACCATCATCAACTTCTCAACAATTTAGCAGTCATTTTACTCACACTTGACATATTTCATGGTTTTCATCTTAATTAGACATTTGGTGGTGTAGGTTTCCATTTTTCAAATTTCCAAATGAATCTAAGGAATTTTGTTAGGATTTTTTGGAAGAATTTCTGTCTTTGAAGGGCAGTCCAACTTGCACTTTATCTTATTAAGACTTACAGAGTAAGCATCCTTGTGCTGAAATCCCATGGGTAGCTGCTCTGGATTGGTGCTCTGCAAAGGTACTAAATACAGAAGCAGCAATGAGTTTAGCTGCAAGTAATTGTCACCACTGCCAGTTTCATTCAAAACACATTTAGAATATAAAGTGGTGTATCTTTCTTTTGGAGCATTTGCCCAGTAAGTGACAACTTGGGAAGATTTGAACAGTGCGGAGTTCCTTTATAGGTTTCACCCTGAATTTTGTTGCTTCCCTCAGAAGAATCAAAACATTTTCATGTTTTGCAGAAAGTTTTAAGATCGTCTCTTGAAGAAAAATGTTTAAAGAAGTTGTACAGGTTCTGAAAGAAGCTTTGAAGGGTCCATAATTTTGCATTAATGTTTCTGTGTTAATAGTTTTGAGGTTCAAATTAATGCTCTTATAAATGACAGCACTTAGACATGCTTTCTGTGTTCCTAACTGTGCAGTCACCAAGCAAATGTAGTAGGTATGGCAATTCTGGGGGAGAACAACTAAAAGTATGAAGTTAATGCAGCAAAATTAAGGACCATTAAGCCCCTATATGGAAACCTATTGAAAAGTGGAGTGCTTAAGGGAGGATTAAACTACAAAACAATAAAGACATTTATTCAGAATGAGAGCATCTACATATAGCTTAATGTGTTTTAATTCTTTTCCATTAACTTCATACTTTTAGTTGATTCTTTTTAACGATCCCAAATGCAGGCAGTCCCAAGTGATATTACTTTTTATCAAAAGTATATCTTTGGAAGCTTTCTCTTTAAAATTTTATCTTCTTCTATTCCACTCCATGCAAGTAGCCCAAGAAAAATTCTTGTTTAAAAATGAACAAAAAGATGGATAGTAATATGCATTCTGTTGTCAACTGATTATGGCAGCAGACATGACCATCAGAATGAGAAGCTTTACCATTTTTAAAAAATATATATAAGCTAAAAGAAAATTCATATTTTACAAGTAGAGATTAAAGGCTTGAGGGGAATTTAAAGGTTCATGAATGATGGACACAGTGGAAAATCATGGAGAACAGAAAACGAAGACTAAGATAATAGTAAAAGACATTATGTACCTGACCACTGAAACTGAATGTTCAAATCTGACAATTTATGGTTGAAGTGAAAAATACAGATGTTTGTGTGTTTGGCTCAGCTGATTGTAAAGAAGTGCATGAAGCTGTGCTATGCCAAAGCTGGGATCTCTTCTGATACTTCATGCTTGTTCCCGAAACAGTCTTTCTCTTTATTTCTGTGGTGTCTTTTCAGGCCTTACTAACTTTGGAGGGATTCAGCTTGGCTGCTTGGTTATAATTTTATTGTCTCTTAACCAGAATCACCATCTCTATGTAAAGAAATACATACAACTGACAGATGAACTGCCCATATTATATTCTATAATCAATAGATGTTTCTTGCTGGCCGTTAATATAGGAACTCTGCAGCACTTTCACTGTTGCTGAGATTGCATCACGGACATGAATGTTACTATGTCAGTCCGCTGGAAGCAACGCCCATTTCTGTGTTACACTGTGTCATGCACTTAAGTAAATGTCCAAGCAGCCATAATGAAGACAGAATACAGAAAGCATACAGAGTATTTTCTAATTCTGAGAGTTATTACTTTTGGGAAGGACAAAAGATCTGCTGGTTTGAGATTTTAAAGGACCTTGCCAATGTCATTTTAATGTATTAGAATGCTATTGATTTTTTTTGTTATTATTTTGATAATAACCTATACAATTACGAAGATTAAAAAATTCCCATCTGTTGTTGCTAGGGAGGTTTCTTATCATGTGGTAATGATACAGTTGATACTAAGTAGATTAATTTATATAATGTGGTATTTTTTTTGTTTTTAATAATTTACATAATAACAGTAGACAATGGGAATAACAGTTGAAAGCAGTGCAGCATTTCAATTTGAGGATACATAACCGAATTTCAGCGCAGATTTTTACAGAGGTGTCCTGTTACAAGGGCAGAAGCACAACAGTCTTCATAGAAAGATGTCAAAAGTTTGCATTTGTTTTATCACAAGTTACAGTGGACTGCCAAACCTGGTGCTAGTGCTTTTTTTTTTGTTGTTTACCTGTGCATTTTGTTGTTAGAGTGTGTAGACTTGCATTCTCCATTTAGAGAAATCAGTCCTTTCATCCACCCCACCTTTTTTTCCCTCTACCAACCATTTGTCTTGTCAGTTTGCTTTCCTCATTGCTAGGTGAGCAGCTTATGAGAAATAAACCACTGAGGCACATCAAACTGTATAAGAAGGCCAGGGCAGTAATTCAGTGGCTGAGTTTATCCAATCGATCCTCTTTCAAGTGGTTTGTTTAAAAACAAACAACAGAAACAAAACCTCACAGTGTCTCTTGTTGATATTTAACAAAAATATAGAAAGTCCTTTTGCCTTAATAATGCCAGTGACAAGCATTTTGTTTATCTTTCTAATTATTTATTTATAGTTGACATGAAAATGCCTCCCACTAGACATCCATAACTGCACAAAACCAGTTGTGTATTGCTTTTGTGAGACTTCTGTTATTATAGCATGATTAAAATAGTACATTAATTATGCATCCTGCTAAAAAACTGAATACAGCAGAAGAAATAAATATGTATTAATAATACATCAGTTATTAATCTGTGTACTTGTCATTTAAATGAGATGTAAACTACTGCATCTTTTGTTCATGAAGACCACTACTTACCTGTTTTTAAGTCCACATCTCAATACCATGGAAGGACAGGCTTTTGTTAACAGTCATCATGTGCTACAAATGAGTAGTTACAAGCCAAAACTATTATGTTAAAAAGCTACAAATTTTACCAGACTGTGAGATACAGGGGTAGCATAATAAAACATATTTACCACTAGGATGGGCCACGTACAGTAAACTTTTAATCATTAAAAGTGGTAGACAACTTTCTGAAGCAACAAGATTGATTCTGACTTTTTCTTTTTTTTCTGAGGTTCCTTGTACTGATAGAAAGGGAACTTCTATACTAAAGGAAGCCAGCTACAGCTTATGATGAAAAGTGTTGAAGACTGGGTATTTAAAAAACAGTAAACCTTGTAAAGTACATAATTTGATTGGATTGCCTTAACAGATTATTGTAAGGTTGTGTGTGGATGTCAGATATAAAGATGCTACACCTACTAGGCAGTATCCAAAGGGTCCCTAAATCTTTGCACAAACTGTCTTTTAGTTAAAGGACAGAGTCAGGAGAAGAAGAAGTAAAACAGGACCCACTTAGCTGCAGCAAACTTTAACTAAATAAAAGATTTTGCTTTCTTTTTGGCTCAAGCTAGAATAAAAATTAGATTATTTAATGTAAGAGCTCCTTGG
The DNA here is from genome assembly GCA_013397315.1 of Donacobius atricapilla. Taxonomy (NCBI): domain Eukaryota; kingdom Metazoa; phylum Chordata; class Aves; order Passeriformes; family Mimidae; genus Donacobius; species Donacobius atricapilla. Next base: position 548,834 of record WBMY01009768.1, on the reverse strand, counting down.
CAAGAATTGCACTAGGAAATTAAATGAGCCTGGGATTACTGATGCCAAAGAAGCCAACTGTCATGGAATGACCCATGTCTATATTATAAAATTTGCTAGTTTACAAAGATGATGAGTGCAGAAAAAATGCCTCTAGAGAATACTTTTAACTCCTAAAGTTTGTTTAAAATATAGTTTGGGATAGACCTAGTCCTACTTGTCCAGGAAAAAACTAATCCATGGAGTATTTGTGGAAGTTAACAGGGGGTTGACTTTCAGTCTCTTGGTACATTTGCTAGCAGTGACTATTTTCTTGCTAGTGGTAGGATTATTGAGTGAGTGACCAGTATATGAAGCTGTCCAATAACGTATTTTTGTTGAAAATTTTAGTTTCATCATCAAATGGCATGTGTATGACTTCTGTGTTACTCAGAATTTTTAGATTTAGAATGGAATGATGCATATGAAGGGGAAACTACACTGCTGTTGAGGTTAAGTTAAAAACGCACATAAAATCCTTAAACTGACAGCAATGTTATGGTTATATTTTCACATTATCTTAATGTTGAACAATGACAAGTATAAACTTGCCTCATGGGTGTTTATTTTTAAAAGGTGTTTGATTACCTTGATTTAAAAGTTGTGTCAGCCAAGACAGGTTAAAATAATTGCTATTAATATTAGTGATAGCACTGTGACAACAGTAACAATATAATAATATGTAGCTCTCTCTTGGGATTTGCATCTAGAGAAGTACATGAATAAGAAATCTAGAAGTACCTGAATAAGAATGTGATTATTTTATGTACTGTGTAAGTGAGTCAGAGTCAAGTGGAGTGTCATAACCAGAATCACCTTTTAGGTCATGGGCAGCATCAGGAGTAGAATGCAGATCTTTTGAATCCCACAATATAACTCTGTTCACTGTAACAGCATCTATGCTTTTGCACATAGGTTTAAACTTTTCCCACATAAATTCTGAAGAAGGTTCTGAATCATGCATCATGGACAAGTCATCTTCAAGAATCGTGATTTAGAACAGTATAGGAATGTTTACTGAACTAAAATGACTTTCTCTTTTCCTGCCTCTCCTTTCTTGTATTTTAATATCTTCTTAGTTTTCTCTGGCAGAAGATAGAAAAGATCGCCTAGTTAAGAAAGCTGTCTGCCAAAAAATAGATTCACCTGTCTATAAAGATTTCCTGATAAATGTTTTTTATACTTCTAAAAAAATGAACTTCCAGTGGTAGAAAATAGCAGTCTCTTTTTATGTAATATTTTCAGTGTATCATTATCCTTATTCTTGGAAAGATGTTTCTTCCTTAGTGTCTAACCTGAATTTCCTTTTTTTAAAGTCCATAGAGTGTTCTCTCCACTTTCCCTTTTACAGCAACTGTTGATATATTGAAAAATTGTTCATGATGTTTTGTGTGGACAATCCTGATGATGGAGTATACCAAGAAGTGAATCTATTCATTCTTTCATTACTATAAAAACTTTCCCATTGCTTTCATGAGAACACCCAGGAAACATTTTACTATTTTTCCTTGAAAATGTGGCTATCTTCCTTCCTAAACCCACTCTCTTCCTGACAGTGGGAACTCCTCTAGTAAGAGAGATGAAAGCACATGAATACTGATGAATACTAGCTTGCAAACAAGGAAAAAAAACAAGCTGAAAAAGTCCCCTAATTGATATTGTAATCGTTCAGCTCTTGTACTGTTCAATTTCCTTAATTTTAAAACAATGTTGCACAACTATATATTCCTATACTCTTTATTTTGTAAAAACCCTGGATTGATTTATGTGATAGGAAATGAAATGATCTGCCTGGTTCCTGAATGCTTTGGCTGCTTTAGGGAACTTTGGTAAAAGGAGCTGTTTTGCATTTCTGTTTGAATTTTTTTCTCTTCTTTATCCTCTTTTTTTTAATTATTATTTTTTTATTTATTTTATTTTTAAGGGCAAGTTATAAATAACTATGATAATGTAGCATTTCTGTAAGAAGCATGTCCTGCTATTTACTGAACTTATATAGCAACAGTGCATTCATACAGTTACTTTGCTTATAGGGGTGCTTTTGCTTCTGTATTTTCCTAAATGCATACAAATCCTTCCATTTAAAGCACTAGGCCTTCTCAAGTTCTGCAAATACACTAATGGTGGTGTAGCAAATAGAGCACAAAATAGCAATGTCAGAAGAGTTATACCTTTATTCCCACACTGCTACATGCTTTCCATGTTTAAACTAACCTTTTGCTTTTTTTCTTACTGTGGTAATGTTTATTTTTGTAATTAAATCCCTCTCATTTTTTTTTTCTATAAGTTTTCTGGTTATGCTACACTCATTTATCAAGGTTGGTGAGCTATAGAAAAAAAAATCCCTGACACTCCTAGTGGGTTTCTTGACTGAGGAGAGGAAGCTGGACTCATTTCTCTGGGGTGTTATGACACTCCTTTAGTTCCAGGCATAGGTAAATTTCCTTAAATTACATTGTTTCTCTGGCTATCAGCAAGAAATACCCTCTATATGTATGAACATTTTAAAGAATGGGGAGACAAGCAGTGGAAAACGGTCTCTGAAGAAACCTTGAAACCTGTCTCTGATTCCAAACAGAAAGTGTTCCAGTTCTATCTCATGACAGCAGAGCTTTGATAAATTCTTTCCAAATTCAGTTTTGAGAAGTTCTGTGGCATCTCTCATTTGCTCAGATAACAGCTGAAAGGAAGTCTGCAAAGTAATCTGTAGGGTCTGGAGAGACTAAGCAAAAATTCTTTGTGAAGCTAGAGAAAGGTTAATGGGGATTTGACAGGCTTCCTACCATATGCATTGGTCTGAATTATGTGATAGTTTTTTTGTAATATAGAGCAGCAACATTAGTTCCAGGAGTTAAATGTTGGGTGGTGGACATATGTGGAATATGAACTTCAAGAGTGTAGTTTCATGAAGACTTGGAATGGTTCTTGCCTTCCCTCCATATCATTGCACCCAAGAAAGCCTTAGCTTTCTTTATTTATACCATCTGTGGCTTCTAGATTTTAAGCAGCTGATAAAGTCTAGATATTTTTGGCTAGGCATCATCATTACATGTACACGTACACACACACACACATAGATGCAGACAGACATGCACACACCTGCTTCCTCTGACAAGCAAACATAGAGGACATGTCCAGGTGATGAAATTATAAAAATACTATACAAGTGAAGCTGCTGCCTTAAGATTTCCTCATACTAATGCTTTTACCAACACGCCAAGGCACTGCGCCTCAAGCCCCGGATACAAATGGAGTCTGTAGTGAAAAAGAAAGAGGTAAAAAAAATTACAATGTAATCCTGAAGTGAACTCAGTGTTCTTGAGTGGCGCTAGCAACTGAGAAAGGAAACAACACTGTAAAATTCCTCTTTGATTTTCGGTCCTTGCTCACTACCTTTTGTATTCAATGGAACCCCTTTTATGAGTGAGATAGGCTCTGATAAAGGAAGTGGTGATACATGAAGTAGCGCTATGACAATGCATCAAGTGGTCATTGTCCTCACTTACTCTCACTGCTCTTTCACGCCATTAACAGTTGTGTAACTAATAAGACTTACACTTAGGATCTCACCTTTGTGCTTCCTGTGGTAGTGCCATAGTTGAAAAGTGACAGCCTCTGCTAAAGCATAAAAAAATATATCAGGTTGTTCTCATCACTTTAAACACACACATCTTATTATTTCCCATTGTGAGGAATGTTAAGTAACTTGTTTCAGCACAAGTAAGGACTCAGAAATTATGTCTGGGAACCCATACACTTTTTCATATTCAGTTTATTTGAAATATCATTAGGACAGTAACAAACATGGAAAATAACTGCATATTTGGCACTGAGACAAATTATCAGACTGTGATAACTAATTTTAGAATTCTTCACATAAGCAGTTCACTTATCTGTACAAAAGTTGCAATTCTCATCCTTCTGAGATTTCTTTTTCTAGTTTCTTCTCTTCATTCCCTTTGGCCTTGTTTTTGTCCTCCCTCAAGGGAGTTTTATCCCCCTATTCAGGACCTTCTCCAAAGTATTTTGCTCTCAACAAGAGACTGTCATTTTGTAGCAGATGCCACTTCCAGTCAGTGCGACTGTAAACAGAAAGTACCCAGGATAACTGATTTATTCTCCACAGAGACCACACATGGTACCTAGGAAATGTCTGCACTTCCAAAGAATGGATATTGTCCCCAGCTCAGGTTTCAGTACAAAGTGCCAGAACAGGTGCCAGGAGAATTCATTTTGGCTTGAACTTTGTGAACCAACTAAGTTACAATAAGGAATGCAGTCTCCATTGACGTTGCTGCCTGCGTTATTGCTATTTAAAGAACAGAGGAACAAGCTTCAGTGCACAAAGTGTGATCATTTCCCCCAATACCTGATTTAATAGGAGTAATTTCTACTTACACAGTCTCCTTCTATTGAGAAGTTCACACTCTACAAACATGAATTAATTAAGCTTTATACTCCCTCTGCGCTGCATAGGTAGACTCAGGAATAGAGTGGTTTAACATTATACTAGTGTGCCAGTTGGGAAATACCAGAAATCTAGTTTTCTTACTTTGCACATGTCCTGGAGCAGAGTCAATGCGTGCCTTAAATGCAAGGACTGAAAAAGACCATCGGGCATGTGATTGATAATACCTCTAGGCTTACAACTGGAGATAAAGACTCCTGCTTGGGAGAGCTGGAGTGCATATGGCAGTGAAGCAAAAGGCTGATTCCATCTGGAAACATGTATGGCAGAGTCTGCTAAGGTATGAAGCTTTTCAGTGAGCCTTGAAGAGACTGTTGCAGTGACCTTTATAGTTTTGTTTTATCTTCTCTCAACTCAAACCAAGTAAATTGAAGCTACTTCTTCCCTATGGTATCCCAAAGATCAAGGTGGTGGTTGTATGCAGGTATGGATTTGCTGGTCAGGCTGAAAGGGTGAGAGCATTTCCATTCGGCATCACTTGCTTTGGCATATACTCCTGAGGTAGCTGACAGCCATAAATCCTCTGGCCAGTAAGACTGGTTCTTTGTATAATCCCTGGTATCCGACCCAGAATAGTCAGTTGAGCCTAAGAATCATGTCTCCTGCCTTTGTTACTATTAAAAGTTGTCTAATAAATTATTCTATTTTATTTTCTTTGAAACCCTATTTTTTAATGTGCAGTAAGGTTTGATTTTGTTTTCCAGAATAGCAGCTTTGCGCTGTATAAATCACTACCTCAGTGCCAGGACACTCTAACTAGGAAAGTGACAAGAGTGTAAATGGACATTTAAAATGTAGAAACTCTTTATTTTTTTAGAGTAATGTCTAGAAGAAAATAAAGCACTCATAGTTAAATCATAGGGCTGGGCCAGTGCACATTGGGACTGCAAATTGGAAATGTTGCATTATTTTTAAATGGCTGAATACCTGCTGCAGCATCCATAATACTTGTTACTTCTCTAAACCTGCATAATTTATTGCAGTGAAAAATAGGAACGAATTTTAATCTACTTAAAGAAAAAAAAAATTAGCTGTTTTTAAGTATATGTCTCTAGTGCCATACTGTCTGTACACTTTGGTTTACAAACAAATGACTCATTGTCTTTTAAGGACTCTGGGAGGTAGAGCGGAGGACATGAACTGCTTGAACAATGAGTTGCTGAAGGCACTGCAATGACTTAAGCTTGGAATAGGCATAATAACCCAGTGAGGAGGGTCTTTATATCCTGGCAAAGAGTTCTCTTCTCCTTCTGGAAAGTGTTTGAATGCTTTTGCAGTTTTTCAGGCTGTTTACTTATCCTCAGGGGTAGGCTGTGGTGATGCTGCCACCCAAGGAGAGATACAAGACCCTCAGGTCACCCTAGGTTACCTCGGGAAACATGAGATGTTATCTCCTCCTTCCTTTTGGGCTTAGTCAGTAACCCTGTGCAAGAATGTCTTTCCTCTATGGTGTAAGGGGGCAGTGCAAGACTTTTTTTAAAATTATTTGTTTAATAATAAAAAATGGATAGAATAAAGTTATTCTATTTTTTTAGCCATTAAAAGTCATCAGGGATTTATTTCCTGATATTAGGATGGATCCACAACAAGCATTATAGAGCTGGAAGCCACTAATTTCTGAGCGATGTAAAATGGATTCCAATCCTACCTTATCTCAGAGTCCCACTACTCAGTGTTGGACAGATTATGTCTAAATTCTGTTTGCATTTCAAGCTCAAGCTAGAACTTCATGGCAGACTTATGGAGGAAAAAAAAAAATTAAGGCATTCCACCATCAGAGTCAGATTGTCCATCCAACATTACAATAAAAGTGATTGGACTTGACTTTTTTTTTGTAAGAGTTCTGCTACTATCATGGGCCACCTTGTCCTTAAGTGGAAACCACTGGCTAAATCAGGAGATGTCAGGTTATAATATTTAACTATAACTTTTGGCATAGAATGAATCCTCCAAGAGAAGTAGAACTCAAAAGAGAAAGAACTACCTTTGAAGTTCTCTATCTGTACATATAACCACTGATGAACTCCTTAAACAGTACAATAGGAACCTTTGCAGAATCTTTTGAAAATTCTAGTTGGATTTTTACTTAGACAGTTTGTTCACATTTCCAGATCTTCTCGAGTGTAGGTGCTGGTGTGTGCCCAAAGAAGGGCAGTAAAGTTGGTGAAAGCATTAGAGCACAAATCTTATGAGGAGTGGCCGAGGGGACTGGGCTTGTTTAGTCTGGAAAAAAAGAAGGCTCAGGGAGGACATAATTGCTCTCTATAACTACCTGAAAGGTAGTTAGCCATGTGGATGTCAGTTTCCTCTCTCGGTTAATAAGGGATAGGACTGGAGTGAATGGTCTCAGGTTGCACTGTGGGAGTTTTAGCTTAGCTCTTAGGAAACATTCCCTCACTGAAGTGATGGTCAGGCACTGAAACAAGCTGCCCAGGCAAGCAGAGGAAACATCATTCCCAAAAGTGTTAGAAACATGGGGACGTGCTGCTTGGGAATAGGTTTAGCGGTGAACATGGCAGGTCTAGGTTAATAGTTGGACTCTGTGGTCTTGGAGGTCCTTCCTAACCTTGATGATTGCTTTTTAGTTAGTGCAACTTCACTGACGTAGATTCCTGGTAGCTGAAATAGGGAAGAGGAATGTCTTTGATCTTCTCAGATTGCTTCTGAGTTAAAGCTGCTACAGTCTGGACATCTCTGCTCAGTTTAGTTTCCTGTTTTGGTAGGTGATAGTAGTTAGGAGGAGAAACTTGCATGTATCAGAAAGTAAAATTAGTGTTGTAACTGTGTCATGCTGAGATGGACTGAAGCAGTACAAAATGAAAGTGAGAAACCAGAAAAAATAGGTTACGAAGTCAAATTCCCCAACTGATTTTGAATTAGAAGCAGAAATATACTTTGCTTCAAGAAATATACGTGATTCAATTTCACCACCCAGGTCCCCATCCCAAAGAAAACCACATTCATTCTTTCGAAATATGGAAAACTAAAAATACATTTTGATCTTGTAAGAGGAAATAAAAAGGGCTGAAAGATTAATAATAGAATGCCCATGTATACATGCAATCCAGGCTTGAACCTGAGGGCAGTCCTTTCAAGGAGTTGAATGACATCTGTGTGTAATTTAATAAATGACTGTTGTAACACAAGTGGAGAAGCTCTCAAACACATTGTTTTTGTGTTGATTGCTCAATTCAATTACTGTAAACAAATAATGTAATGTTATAACAGTCGCTGAAATAAATCTAGCCTAGAAGGGTTGGAAAAAGGTTGGAAATATCAAAGATGTATTTATTCATAATTCAATGATTTGTTGCTAGACTCACCTAAAACTAAAAGGTCATGTTTTATGGGTATATCTCTAGCAAGGTTACCAATTTCAAATGCTTAATGACAGCATTTAGCTGATTTTGCAATAGATTTTTTTTCCCCTGAATAAATATGCACAAGTTACTGTACACACAGAAAAACATAGCAACAGGCAGGGGCTAAATACATTAACTGTTAGACTTTTATTTCTATTGAAAGCCATTCCTATCTACATGGGGTTTAGAGTAACCTGATCTAGTGGAAGGTTTCCTGCCCATGACAGGGAGATTGGAATTAGATGGTCCATCCCTCCCAACCCAAATCATTCTGTGATTCCTATAAAAAAACTAAATTTACTAAGAAAGGATAGAGGAACTAAAGTGTATTTTAAATAACCAAGTGGTATCTTAGATAATGAGGCAACTTCTTGTGGAAAGTCCAATAATGAGCTATAACTCAGTGCTCCAAAATAATTTTTCTTAATCTTTTTTTTCCACATACTACAACTGGCTTCTTCTATTAAAACAATTTTGTCTGCTCAGTAGAGCTTCATGATCTCTGAATTTTCATACCCTTTCACCTCCTAAACTTCTTGTGTAATTTGGTTACTTCATATCCCCAGTTTTTTCAGAAGCAGCCTTTCTTCCCACAAGCTAGCACTACCCAGAGCAATGCCTTAAGGCTGAGAGGACAGGATGCAGCTGCCTTGAAAAGCCTGTCAATGATGCTTCTTTTTCAGTCACTAAGAACTGCTAGCACAGCTGCACAGTGATGTGGATTTACACTTTATTTTTTTCTTCCTATATGAGGAATTACTCAAAAGAATAATGAGTTAGCTACTGATGCATGGAGGCAAATGAAGACACTGCCTTATGCTTAATGGCATCCTAAGAACAGCCCTGCATTTCTGAGCCAGTTTTTCTGGGGAGACACTGGTGCAGTTATTCTTTACAGGGAATTTGAGGAGATTCTCATTTTCAGATGTGATGGAGGAGGAACAAATTTGAGTAAGTACTAAATCTACAGGTAGTACCTCACATCCTCTGAGCTCATGGTTGTTTTAGTCTTGACAGCTAAGACTGTCAAGTGTTCACCGCAGACTGCGGTGAAGCAGTTAATTTTGGGCTGTAATTTATGAATTATGACACATTTTAACATCAGTGAAGTTTGTTTATTTTTATGCAGAGCAGTATCTTGTGGTCTTAGTGACAAGTGTGCCCCCCGCTTTCCCAGCACTCCTCTTTTCTCTTCAGGCTCCATTAGTTGCTAGTTTTATCTAGTCTGAGAAAAGCAAAAGGCAAGAGAGCAAGCCTGGCAAGGCTATAAGCTGAGGTTTCTGTGCCTTCTTGTTTCCATTTTCCCTTTTTCAGTTTATTTAAGTTGTAGCTGTCGTCCACATGGCAGCTGTGCCTGGTTGGAGAAGGGCAGTGAGGGCAGGGAAAACCCAAGCAGTAACAGAGCAAAAATGGATGCTTCTGGATGTTTGTTGCTGTGGTTAAAAATGCCAAGTTCAAAACATATCTTAATGTTGCAAATGAAAACAAGCCATTGTGGCCTTTCTGAAACTTCCAGCTAGGCTGGTTACAAAATAATCAAACATTTGTTTGATGCCATAAAGATGCTCTGTCTAAATGACTGTCAGAAAGTGTGGGTGTATGGTTCAGTAGTGGCTGACCTGATGACTCAGATGCTCTCCTAACACCAGGTATATGGGAAGAGGCTCAAGTTGCCCCAGCCCACATTCCTTCAAAACCGAAGACTGATCTTTAAAACTGAGTTCTCATCCTGAAAAAGAAAAATCATGTGCGTGTGGGGGAGTTTTGCAATGAGTGGAATGCAAAGGATTGTATTAAATTTCCCTACTACTGCAACATTATTACTATAAGAATCTCTTCAGATTTCTCTTTATAAATTTATTTTTAATACATTTCACTGAATCACAGAATGGGTAAGGTTGGAAGGGGCCACAATGTGTCATCTGCTTCAGTCTTCCCGCTCAAGCAGGGTCTTCCTAGACCATTTATATTTTTCCATTTGCATCATGTTAATTTTTTTTGGATTTGTGTTCTTGTGCTATAGGTTGTTGCAGATAAAGTTGCTACCCTTAAATGGGATAACAGTTTCAAAAAATAAATTAATCAATTTAATTAAATTTTCAGTTGCAGAGATCAAAACCTTTGTCTTGTAAATGGGCTGGAGAAAGGATTTTCAAATGATTAAAAGTTCTTTGAAAATGTAATTCTACAATTAAAAACAAATTACCTGCCAGTTACCATGATTACATGCATTAAAATGTGAGTATGAGGTGTGAAACTAGCAGCTTCATATGGTGTGAGTTCATAAAAAGGAGGCATCAAATAAACTCAAAACTGTAAAATGGTAAGAGAATATTTGAAAATTAACTTAAGGTTGTACTTTAGGTAATTAGAATTAATTTTGCAATTTTTTAAAATATATGTTCTGACTATGTTTGATTGAAAGCACTTACTTTCATGCCTTTAATAAATTTGGATTAATCGGTAAAAATGTGAAATGTCAGATACTTCAACATAATACAACACCTTTCAAATACCTGGCAGAATTTCAGAATAGCTATCAATATGTTACTTTGCCAGCACTGGGAAATGATTGCTGTATTTCCAAATGTCATCATAGTTGATTCATGTTATACACAAGTGAATTTTGGAATATTCTTGTGAGCTTTTCCAAACTGAGTTCCTCAGGCCTTGGCGGTTGCATCAGCCACAGCTTAAATACAACCCCCAAAATGCATTGAGCATTTTCACTATATGTCTTTAATTGCTTAAATTACAGATTATGTGGGTATATTCAGCACTTAGATGGGAATGAATTCAGGAAACTCTTGGTATATACCATTATGTCAAAGTTCTCATGTGCCAAAAGATCTGCTGGTAAAACCTCCAACACTACCGCATCAGTATAGGCATACAGCTGTTTATGTACTGAAGCTTCTGGTTTACTAAAAGCTCTGCCTTTTGCATCTTCAAGGAAAATGTTCTTCATTCTGGGATCGTTTCTTGACAGTTTTTTTGGGATAAGCCTCTCATTACCTGGGCGGAGAGCCTATCACTTAAAAATTATGCCCAGGACACAGTATACGTGCTTGTATAAAGGAGAAGTAGCAAGGTCAGATAACATTTCCTGTTCCTGAGCTTTACTTAACAATTAAAGAAATTCTATGACTCCTACTCCTTTTGGAGCAGTTGACTGAGGAAGGGGAGGCAGTGTGCTGGACGGCTCTACAGCCTGCGGTTAGTTAGGTGAGGCACTACCCAAGGGGTGGGATATCCATCCACATCTTCTTCCATTCATTGATTGCTTCGGTTCAGCTGCAGGATTTTGCAGAGCTATTCTCGAGTGCGTCAAAGTGTGGGGAAAACCTGACAACGTAACAAGATCTACACAATCCTGCAACTGGGTTCCAGATAGATATGTCACTACTGAGTATTTTATCCTGAGATAATTAGCACTATGATTAGAAGAGTGCCTGCAGACCATGATGTGCAGCAGTGAAGTTAGACCAGTACAAGGGAAAGTATGTCTTAAGCCTCCTGTGAAAAAGGCAGCTTTTGCTGGCATGTGATAAAATAAGCAGTGCTCCTTTTCATGGAACAGCACTGTGTGTCATTCTGGCAATGTTAGATCAGACAGAGAACCTGCTGAGAAAGCATTGAATGAGATTTGTTGGGGCAGCTGCCTTATACAACTAGCCAGGTATAAGGAAATGGTTAAACCTTTCAAGTTTGATACACTGGATTCCCAGAAGAAGAAAGCACTAGGAAAAAAGCTTAAGTTAGCCTATAACAATATTCATTTTGGATTGATTTTTTTTTTATTAACAAATTACGTGCTCAATAGGGTGAAAGTTTTTCTACTTTCAAGGAGTTGGCGTATACTTTTGTTTGGAAAAGATTAGAAATGTGATTTCACAGAGGAAATGTAATCTCATCTTAAATATTTACAAAATGGTAATTTTATGCTTCTACATTGGCACAAAAACAGAATAACATTAATTAGTTTGACTTATTTCCTAACAGAAACATGTTCTCTCCCTTTGGCTAGGACTACCTTAGTAAAAAACCATTCAGGCCCATTCTTTGGCCCACAGATAATGCAACACAGTTCGCATCCATATGGCTAAATTTCCCCTGTTCTTTAACTGTCCTCCAACGAGGAGTGCCTGCTTTGTACCAAAAGGTGGAAATTGCAACTGGGTCTTCCTATTTCACATGCAATACATAAGCACTACTTGGGAGATGCTATTTGGCACAAGTAAACAAGTGAGTATTGATAACTGTGTGCCATTGCTTGACCCATGTGTTTTATATTCTAGCTATAGAGACAGCCTGTGGCAGATGTCATGTGACCACCACCAGGGTTAATACTAAAGGAATAGCTAAATACTTGTTTTGTACACAGAACTTAATTCACTGGTTGCCTACATAAATGTTAGACAAAATATAGCATTATACCATAGTTATAACTAAAAGGCATTGAGAGGTTGTGCAGAGGACTGTGAAATGCCTTTTTTCTGCGAGTCTTTAAGTTAGGCATGCTAAATCCTGCATCGCATTAGGATGATGAGCAAGCTGTTGTCCTGATACTCTACTAGTGGTTGCTTTCTATAATGCCACAATGTTAGAGTGCTTCCTTTCTGGCAGTTATGGCATTTGTAGTAAAGAAATTGCACATGTCTCATTTACTAACTAAATAGTTTCTGGGTTTGGGTTTTTTTCTGTCCACTGGGATGGAATTCCAAAATAGTGGGGGTTTTTTGCTGTTGTTGTTTTCTGTTGTTTTTTTTAATCTCCGAAATTTTATTACAAGAGATTCCTTCAAGTATTTTGATACTGAGACTTTCTATATATCTAGAAACCGATCAATAGCTGTGGATGCAGATTAATTTTTAAATAGCAAAAAAGAATTTTAGAAATCTATGTATGCTTTTTTTAATGATTTAAGAATGCCCAAAGAAATATTTCCTATTCATATAAAATACTTAAGAAGATAAAATGGTTGACTGATTCTTTACAAGAAAAAGACATATAGACATTTGTGTTAATAAGTATTCAACATAACTGTTTCTGATCCATAAATTGAAATCTCTTGATGCTAATATCTTATCCTCTTCCTGACCTCTCCACACAACCCAGGACTTCATATAGGATTGCCTCAAGATACACAGTGCTAGGAGTTAACAGAATTGTTCTCCTCTGTAAAATTATCAGTGTCTTGGGATATGACTAATATGAAGTAAATTACACTTTTTGGTTAACCATCATGATTTATGTTTTCCTGTTTTACAGAAAGGTTGCTTGAAAACTCAATTGCAGATTCAATGAACAAAATGGATCCTTGGGATCCTGAGCCCCAAAATCTTATCCCAACTCAGCATTAAAAATTAAGTATAATTTTTGTGTTAGTTGAGCATCTGAGACATTCCAATGAAGTTTGCCTTTTGTGAGAATAAAAAGTTAGAAGCTTCTTATGGTGTTTACTGTTTATGATGTAAAATTACTAAACCATTCCAAGTTATAACTATACTTCAAGTAAAGCTTATCTGTGTGAAGAGTGATTCCTTCTCTCCAGACTTCCTAGAATACAAACATTATTACTGCGGTTTAATGTTGTGTGTGGATTGTGACTGCTAGTTTCCTCGGCTTTTTTTTTTTTTTATTTTTTTGTGTGTGTTCCTTGGTATGTTTATTTATAGGGGAGTTATGAGACTGTGATTGAAGTTGGAAAAGACCATTCCCTTGGGCTTGAAAAGTGACTGACCCCAATCAGCAGGGCTTGTTGTCAGTGCTGCTGGAATCCCTTCATCAGTGAGTAGAAAGTAGTTTCCTGTCAAGTTTAGTTAAGGATTGAGAGTTTTTTCTCTCTCTTTTTTTTTTTTTTTTTTTTCCTTAATCTTCAGTATAGACAATCTCTGTTTTTATGTATAGTGTTTGTCCCATGATGTCTTAAATATGCAAAGAGGAAACCCTGTGTTTTAAATAAGGCGGCTATTAGAGTCTGGTCACATTTATCTCCTACCTCTGGAGTTTTAAACTAAGCTTGATTCTGTTTTTGTTCAGTATGTTGGACAGGTGATATGTGAGGCTACCCTGGTAGAGAGTACAGGTGTCTGATGATGCTGTGATTGGATGAAGGAATAAAGACTATGCCTTTGAAGAAGAACATTTTCTTCGTTGTCCAGTGAATGAACTGAAATGAAACAAAAATACCTGTCCTTCAGTTTTCCACACTGGACACGCAATAAATGCAAGGTTAGGGTTGTGCTATGCTTTTTATTTGTTGAATTAATTTATAAGAAAAAAATAGTTCAGTTAAGGGGATTGGATCCATGTTTGAAAAAACATCATTACCCGTTTCTGCGAGTGACTTCTGATTTCCTTTCAACGTTTGATTTATTAAAAAAAATCCATTTTTCTTTGCAATATTTTTCTCAGTATGATGGTCTGGCATTTACCCTTTACATTTGGCAGATCCCAATAAGAAGACGCAGTTCTCAAATAGCCATTTTTTTCTGGATGTTTCTGGTTATTGTTCTTCTTATTGTTGGAGAAGTGAGCAAGTCTCATTCCTGTCATTTTTGCCTCTAACTTCTGCTTTAGGGCGAGAAAAAAGAAAAGAGAAAAGGAAATCAGTAAAGGGAGAGTGACATTTTTCACGCTTACTTTTGATGGTCAGAGAATTTATTGAAGTGCTGTTCTTGACAGGATGGTTTCAACTGCAATTCAAGCCTGGCCTCAGATCTGAGTCAGAGCCAGGATCTGACTACGACAGAAGGGGTTTGCCTAAAACCTTCTCACAGTTGCAACTACATCAGCTATGACCACAGCTTGCTGTTTTTGTAGATTGTTGTCAGACTTTGTTCTTAGACTAAAATGCTCCAAGACAAATTAGGCTCTCTCAAAGAAGTGCCAAGTGTTATTAATTATTAATAAAATAATTAATTAAATGCTACCATGCTGGTGGTGATCATCTGCAAATTCAAGGGGCACACTCTGAGACGGCTGGTATGCGAGTAAGGAATTTGTAGCTTTTTTTTCATGATTTTGGCCCATTGTCATGAAGAATATCACTCCTTTATGAAAAAGCTAAAATGTTCCAGTATGTCAGAGGATGGCTTTTGTTTCCTACACATCTCAAAGCAACTGCTTCCCTCTCCCTTTGTTTGCTACCTTTTGACATGCTTAAAACGAGGAATGATTGAATATCTGATTAACTTCACGTAAGAAGCATTTTTGCACAGTTTTCTGACTAGATGCCGAACCAGTCCAAATCCTCTGAGTCTTATGTAGGAGGTAATCCCACGATCCAATGTCAGAATAATCCCCCCAAGACAGCTTAAATGTTTGTAGTTCTTTCTTAAATCAAGAAATCCCTTGGGGTTTATACCAATCCCAATTTAAAAAATGACTTGACCTGAAAACCCTAGAGGAATGCTTGAATGAGGTTGTCTTGCCTCTGGCTTCCTGGCCAACTTACTCTAATAAGATGTGAATAAGATATACAAGGTCCTAATTTATAATATGATATGAAAATTATACATTCAATGAAAGGCTAGGGGGAAAAATAAGAGATGGCAATGGTGATAGAGACAGCATTTATTGTGATTACTAGAAGGGGGCCTTAGTGAGCTGGGATTATTGTACTTTAAGTGAAATTGATTTTGTTCATGATTTGATTTTAATCTAGTTTAGATGAATCAAATTCTACAAGGAGCAGATATTTAATTTAGTGCATTAGGATGAAAAGGACATCAGTTTAGAGAAGTTTAATGCATATGATGTGATAAAAGCAGTATCTGATTATGAGGGTTTTTTATAGCAATTCCTTGTTATTTCATTACTTCTTGGACATTTTTTTTTTCTCTACACATAATTTTTCATTAAGAACAGCCAAAATTCTAGTCTACTTAATGATATTGAGGCTGGTTGCCTAAGCAAAACAATAATAATGCTAAGAATTGGAGGAGAACAGAGAGGAAGACAGAATTCCAGACTTACTACACTGATTTTTGCTAGAGATCTACTATTGGAACAAACAGAATATCCTCCCTTAGCTCCAGGATACTTGCTACAGGTGAGCTCCTTTGCAGAACTAGCCCTGCCTGTCTTGTTACAGACTGCAGTTGTAAACAGAGAGTCTGTAGAAAGCAAGCTCCTACAATTTTCCAGTCTATTGTTTCCTAATCTTGGGAAGCTGGAATGCTCTGCTATTTGGAAGTTGGTTGCTGTTGAAGAGAGGTCTCCTACACTTTAGCAGTCAGGATTGGATGGGCCTTTTTTCTTCCATTAATAACAGAGCTAAGAAAGCCATTCATACTGAGAGTGTAAGGTTCAGCCAATATACATCAGTACACATAGATTTTTTTTTTCTCATACAATAGTTTATGTGAAAATATTCCTATTTCACTGTCTGTTCCCTGACATCCGATTTCTAGTGGCATCTTGTTGGAAGAAAGAAGTACTGTTGATTCACTGGCTTCCTTGCACATTTTTAGCACTTTTCTTTGGGGTTGTTATAGCTAAATCAGAGTAAAACATTCCTGGAGGAATGTTTTCTGTTTGGTTGTTTAATGAACAAACCTTTTATATGCTTAAGGAAAAGATTTGCTGTGATGAAAGGGACTTTCGACTACTATGTATATTCACAAAGATTGGCATGCGTTACAGTGATCTGCATGGGAATATAATAAAAAGGAATAATGAAGGAGAATTCTTACATCATAGATGCAGGGCAGGAGTTGGCAGAAAAGCATTTTAATACATCAGTGTGGGAGTGCTTGATTATATGTCACTTTGCTGTCCTTGCTTGTGTTAAAACAAATTATGAGTTTTCTTGCCCTCTTTGTATAAAATATAATTAAGATTTTTCATCTGCTGAAATGCTTTTCAGCAAAAGGAAAAAAAAAAAAGGAGGAGGAAGAGGAAAACAAAAAGGCAACTCTGTGGGCCTGACAGGCTGTGTCCAGAGGATGGGACCTTGAATTTCAATGCATAAATCTAATCATGTGTCTCTAGCAAAACTACGTCCCCCTTCAACTCCCCCTTCCATATAACAAGTTGTTCCAATTTAAAACCAATTTAGCTAAACTGGGACACTGGTGGATAATTGTCAGATACCTCCTATTTGGAGGCAGAATTCACTCTGGAGAAATCTCTGGAGACGGGTTTACACTGACGTAAATGAAATTAAGATTTTTAAAACGTGCACACTATCTGTAGAGAATGCACTGGATTTCCCCCTTACTTTACTGTTTTAAAGCTAGTACCTATCACCTGTTTTCCTGGTCCAAGAACTGTGGTCATTGTGGTTCCCCCTCTGAGGCTGAGAGCCAGCAGAGAAGCCATTTGAATGACTTATTGAGAATGTGATCTGTCATGACAGAGATGCTATTTACATTTCTGATTTGAAGTGTTGGCTCATTTTTGGAGCGCAAGTAATTAAGTCCCAGATGAATCAGCAAACGTAGATGCTTTATATGTTAGTATCTTTTACAGACAGCAAGACAACAAATAGCTATATTGTTCCTTTCTGTCCTTAAGTACTTACCTATTGTAGGCAGCAACTTCAATTTTAGCTTGCTGTTTTAAAATACAATGTTTTTATTTTGTCTACATTGTTTTTTGTCATTAACAAATTACATTGGCATATAAGACTACTATTTTGGATCACTTGAAGGTCACTTGAGGTTTGAGTAAAGCTGTGTTTGATAAGGCAAGGATAGAGCACTGAATTTGATCCATGTCTTATCAATAATCTTGGATTTCTTCCACCTGCAACACTCATAGTTTCACTGTGTCTCTTTCTTGCTTTTTTCCTTGAAATGCTGGCAGTAATGAGAATTTTGTTGTCATTGCTGACTATAAGTCCTATACTGAGATTGCATCAGCTCATTTAGCAAGATCTTTTCAGAGACCTACTGGCAGAATTGCTTTCCTTATTTTGGTCCTTCCATTTTGCGGATTTAACCCAGAAACCAGTCTTCAGAAAAAGAGATTCTACTCTTATATCTATTAAAAAAATTACTAGAACATGTTATGCTATGGAATCCAATTTTCTTTATATGCAAGTATTTTTAAATTTGCTAAATGCTTTGAAACATTTTGTTTCACCTGGCAAAGCTAACATCATATCTTTAGAAGGAGAAAGGTAGGAGAGAGCAATGTAAACATGTAAATCTGGACATTGCATTGATGAGATAAACAAATATGGCATAATTAAAAGCTTTTGTGTATTAGTATTTTTCTAGTGTTGTGTTTCCTTGTTCTTACTAGGCTTTAAACTGCCTGAAACTGTGAAAGCCTATATTCAGTGTCACAGATGTGTGCAGGAGAATGCAAACGGGTTGACATGTACTTGTCAGTGTCAGCTGAGAAAAGAGATGGCATGGATTGTTCAGTGGAACAATGAAGGAGGTGGTGTCTCTGGGACAATAGCATTAGCTGGCAGAGCAGATGGACTGCTAGCTTGAGAGGTCTAACTAATCCTCTGTCAGAACAAAGAACAAGAGTTTATGCTTTACTTGGCATAAAATCCATGAAAGTAAAACAGAAATTGGGATGTATCAGGAATCTTTAGTTAGGGCTACCAAGTTCAATAATTTTGCCTGTAGAGGCTGTTTGAAATGTCCCAGTATGAGTGTATGTATCAGCACACAGATTCATTACTGTTAAGCAAATGTAGAAATTTTCAACATATGAGTAAACTCTCCTAGGTATAGTGGTAACATAATTTTTTAAATACAGAACCTTTACTAGGAGACTGTCTTCAGTTCTTTATAACTTTGCCAAAATTAACTTATCTGAAGTTTTCCCTTGCCAAGATTTGCCTAGCCTTAGGGTTTTTTTAAATATCTAGAGGTAAAATATATTATTAAATAAAATTTTAAAAACTCTTGTATCTGTTTACTACAGCAAATGTATCCCCTCTGTGCTTTCAAAAAAATGAACCTGGAATTTGCTCTTTCTTTGGGAAAACCACCCATATTTAGTCCACTCATTCACATTTAAAAATACTTCGGTTTGCCCTGGCTCAGTAGCAACATTTGCATTTGGCAGCAGAAGTCTGTGATTTGTGCCTGAATTGAGATCCCTCTTTCTCTCAGAAATCACTGGTGTGACCTGACTGCACATGAACCATCCCTAAATAGAAATCTGTGAATATGAGGGTGAGCAGTTCTTCCAGTATGGTACTTGCAGAGGGCTTTTGGTCTCCAGAGAAAGATTTTCTTCTTTGTTTTCAGTAGTTGTTCAGCTGATGACCAAAAAGAACTAAGAATTGGAGTCTGGCTTGGTTGCAGTGAGGTGAGGAGTAAGTGTGGAGTAGAAAACAAGTAATTTGTGTGGAAGAGATAATTTGGTCAGCAGGAGGAAGAGAGCGGGAGCCATCTGAGAGTCAGTGTGGCTCATGGATGGTGCCAACTGCAGCTAGGCAAGCATGTTAAAACTGGAGGCAAGAGAAAAGGTAGCAAATTATATTGGCGCAGTAAACAGAGCTTAAGATCTGAAAGAGCAGTAGTAGAGACTGGATAGGAGTGGTCACTGAGGAAAATGTTAATGAGAAGCTCAGCCCTGGACCACAATTATGAACTAGAAATTCTGAGTTAGAAAATATTCATGAGGGCTAATTGGAGAGTTGGAAACTTCCTTTTGTAAGATTCCTCTGATACTGAAAGTGAGAAAGCCAGGTCAGCTACCTCTGCCAGATATGCTGTCATCCT
Organism: Donacobius atricapilla; assembly: GCA_013397315.1. Taxonomy (NCBI): domain Eukaryota; kingdom Metazoa; phylum Chordata; class Aves; order Passeriformes; family Mimidae; genus Donacobius; species Donacobius atricapilla. Next base: position 529,287 of record WBMY01009768.1, on the reverse strand, counting down.
CTTCATTGCCTGGAAAGCAAATTAAGGAAAGAGTACTTTTTTATGCCGGAAGTCATCCTGGAGACATATGACTTAAATTAAGTTCTCATTTCAGCCAAGACTTGTGTTTCTCATTCCCTGTGTGACAACCTGTGATGCAGTAATTCTGATGTGCAGAATGGCTTTGCACTTGCCCCAGCAGCTGAGGCCAAGGGGTGTCTGTTCAGGCCCTATGGGAGGTTGTGAAATGCCAAGCGCTGGGACAAGTGAAACCCTGGAGCTCTGAAATTTATTTTGTACCTCTCTTGCAGTTTCAACAGATGTACATCAGCCTTCTTTTGTGAAACATGCCCAGAAATGCTACCACATACTGCACAGTGATGATGTGTGGATAAATCTGTTAATATTTAGAAAGAACTAAAAAGCTATAGTGGGAGAATCGGGAGCCCCTGAGGAAGTTAATATCTTTGTATCAAGAGGAACATCCTGGAAAGAGTGTGTGGTTTATTCACTGAATAGTGAGGATAAAGTATGCACAGACAAGCTGCTGCTTAACAAGCAGTGTGTAATCTGTGCACTCACTGAGAAGAAATTGCAGATGTCATTTGCAATGTTTATGTACAGAGAGGGAAAAACAAAATAGAACATTTGTTGTTCTGACATTCCCTAATTTCAGGTTACCTGATTTTGTAGCATTAGCTTCTATAAAATTTGTGCAGTGAAGCTTTCATCATAGTTCCGGCTAGGCCTGCAACTCATCTTTCTTACATCAGAAGGCTTTCTTAAAAAAACAAACTCTCAAAAAATCCAACCCCAGAAAACAAGCCTACCCACCACAAAAATTCATGCTTGCTGGGAAGGAGTTAAATAACAGGCCCTTTTTCTGTCTACTTTGCTAATCTGGACACTGTGTTAGATTTACAATTGCCTATGAGGTTATCTACCCTGTTAAAGCTCAGAAGAATTTTCAGTGATGCTCATTTGTAGTTATACCTGCTGGGGAAAGAAAGCGCTTGTGCAATTACAACTTCTCTTATAGCCATTGCTTATCTGAGTCTGCCTCAGAGTCAGGAAACCTTTTCTGGCTTGAGCAGTGCAGTGAAGAATGACTCTGCTGCCAACAGAATGGAAACTCAAAACGAGATTGAGTTTAAATCCACAGCTGGGACTTGAGCACTTGGCACCAGGGATCATAAGGTCATTTCAGTAAGACAGGGAATGTGCATGCATAGCGTCTAAGAAACACATCATCTTGCCAGCCCTCACTGCAGATTTTCACTCTGTGGGTTTATGTGTGCTGTACAATAAATACCCATTTTTTCAGCCTGCAAGAAAGCCTCAAGTCTGTGTGAATTTTTTTTTCATTTTTATGATCAGACAAAATTATTTACCCACCATAAATATTTATTTGAGTTGTCACTTCCAACATGGTGGATTTTCATATTCTTTTTTAAAATCAAAAGATACAAAATGTCCTATGAAATAGGATTATATTGTTCAGGATAACAAAATTCATATAACTGAAGGCAACTTCTTTTTTAAACATAGTTTGTGATTTGTGTATATCTTATAATGCCTTGCAGATTCTAGATTGCATGACCACTGCATTTAGTAATAATATTAAATTCAGGGAAAAAATACAGATTGTTTGTAAAGGTGAAGCTATATTAGTAGACAGTTACAGTCTTACAGATTTTCTTTTCACTGTTTATTCCAGGTTAGATGTATTACCTTGCATTATTCTTGATAAATGACCAAAAGAGAAATTGGTTCTTTTTAAAGAGCCGGTATGACCTCTGAAACTGGAGGTGCATATTAATCTTACAGTCAATAATCCTGCCGGAAAAATACATAAAATGCATTTTAATAGAATCAGAAGTAATAATTTCTTTCAGTGAAAGAAAGGTGAAAGCTTCACTTAGACAGAAAGCAGAAACCACTCTTGCTTCAAGGATTTAGGGTAAAACATGGTAGTGTACAGGGAAACAGGCATGGGAGCATATTTAGGAATCTGGAGATTAAGTTGGCAGGAATATTGTTTAGTAAGAATGTACTAATAAGAAAAAACATTTAGTTGACATTTATAATCTCTTTGTAACTTCGGTAATTGGTAATGCACTGATCTCCCAGCCACTGAGCATGTTTTGTCTGTTGTCTGATAGATATAACAAACTTGTCAGAGATTAGACATACTCTAATACTGTATATAATACAGACATATTCATAGGTACATACTCTATACCGCATGTGAACTATACTTTTAGACATCTGAATGCTCGCAAGAGAGAGCTGATGAACCCTCTAAGCTTTGAAAAACAGAGCTTGCGTGGGATAATTGAAATGCCAGACATAAAGCCATATTAAACTGAGCTTCATCAGTTAAGCCTCTCACAGAGCTGCATGTGCTGTATAAAAACCAGCAAAGCAACCAACTGGTAATCTAACTTTTCAGATGGCAAGATTGATTTCTTTTTTTATGGAAAATGGGGAATAACTAGGATCTAAAAATGCAAATAATGCAGACCAAGGATAGACTAAATGTGTGAAGGAAACCATAAAAGCTCCAAAAGGTAGAGCTGAAAGCTCTATAGTTTGATTTAAATAGACTGTAATACTGGAGACTATTAAACAAAAAACAAACCCAGATTTGGGAGTCTTATCATTTGAAAAAACTTTTTGTTTTCTCAAATGATAAGATGGATGGAAAAAAACCTCAACCCTTTTGCAATTAGCTGAATCAAAAATTAGAAAAAAACAAAAAAACAAAGGAAAAAGTTTCAAGAGTGCTGGCACATATTGTTCTGAATTTAAATGGGCTCCCTGCAGTTGCTCAGAAGCTGGCATTCTTGACAGGCCAGCAACTTCAGTTTAGTGATCAGCTACTTCGGGTTTTAGGATCTGTGGCTCTGATAGGAATTGGGATGCTTCAGGCATTCCCCACTGCAGAATTGGAGGCAAGTACAGGGAGAATTGAGCCTCTCAGCATTTCCAATCTCCAGGCTCCTTGACAGAGCACCCCTGGCATGACTAACTGCCCTTGTGGGAGTTCTTAAAACACTCGTTTGGAATCATCGGCAGTTCATCTGTGTAGCAAACATAAACCCAAATGTTTGTTGGGGTCAATGAATAGAGTCAGAGGACCTCCTCAGGGAAGATGAATAGAACTTGCAGTAATGAGGAAAATGTCATTTTTCAGTGACTTTTCCATCAATTTTTCGGTTTTGTAATGGTGTCTTCTTAACTTTGCTTGACAAAGCTTCACACCTATTCCAAAGCTATTTAAACTTCTATTTATACTGGAAAAAATTGACTGCCAAATCCAGCAGCAGTTTATTCAGTAATATAAACTTTTCTGGCTGTGATATGTTGTGGCATCTTCATATTTATTTAAATCCTTTCTCTCTCTCTCTCTTTTCCTTTTTTTTTTTTTTGGCAGGACAGTTTTTCTGCCTGCAACTTTATGTGCTTCTCAAATTGTTAATTAAAGACTCCTAATTCAGATACTGATGTATTGCTGATAGGCCATACTTCCCCTTCTCCCCAGTTAAATTACTTGTCCATTTCTTATCTCATGATGTGATCATATCTGTTTAGTAGTTTCATACCCTGCTTCAACTTGGATCTTTGTTGCACCATTTACTGACAAGCAGGAAACCTGTAAATTAAATAATTTAGTTTAACCTTCACTTTGCACAATGTTCTTACCAAATAGGCTTTGTTATTTTGAGGTTTGTTCTGCCAAGTGACTACATCTGCATAAGCACCAAGGTGAGAAATACGGACCTGTGTTTGTTGGCACTAATATATCTTGGCAAAATGAAGATCAGGCTCTTAAAATATGATAGGACAATGACCATTAAGGTCCCACCTCTTAACCGTACATTCTGGTTTCCACCTATACATATCACCCACAGTGCTTTCTTTCATTCTGATTTGTTTTTTATTATACCCTCCCATCAGGCTTGCAGTAATGCTGCTTTCTGTGGCTTCCATGTGCAAAACACACACTCTTGCAATAATCCATATTTGTTTATTCCATTTCAGGGGCAAGGGGGTTTGAAGAGAAGTACTGTGACGCGTTCTCTTCAGGCTTTCTCTAGCAACAGGTTACAAATTATCTTAGACTGCTATTGTAGGCAGAAGTGTACTATAATGACCAAAGAGTACTGATAGATGAAGGAATCCATTAATTGTTTGTGTCTGTCATCTTTCTCATCTGTGGTAGACAACTTTCTGTATGTATTCTGCCAAACAAACCATAACTGACAGACACTCACAAAAAAGAGTTTCAGGAAGTTTCACTCATACAGAATACCTTTGTCTGCTAAAACTATTGTGGAATTATGCTGCTGACATTTCAGCTATTGAAAGTGGCCTTTCTTTGCTCTAATTAGTCATATGAGACTGTCAGCTTTTCCTGTGGAGTGAAATTTTTATGAGATTTATAGTGGCCTCTTCTTCAAGAGGAATTAGTTGTGAAAGGACACATCTGAGTAGAAAAACTTGCTGCTATGCAAACTGTTTAGGTTGAATTTTAGAGTGTGAGGAAACCTGTTAAAGACACACTGGCACAGGATGGGGGGGGTTTCACAAAATCTTTTTCAAAAATAATTGTATTCATCCTCAGCTTGTCCTGTGAGTACAGCAGTCAGGGGCTGTGTTTGGTGGCTCTGTAGAAATTTTCGTGCCCACTGGCAGGTCATGCTTCCTAGACCGTATTTGGTCATTGATTGGAATAGGCTTCTTTTTAATGCTTTTCTCAAGTTTGTGGGAAAAGGCTCTTCACAGCCCCTTCATTGGAGCAGTGCATCTGTACATCACTCAGCAGGATTTGCTAGCTCTCAGGCCCTGAGTACTGGGACTCTATGAAGAAAGGAAAATGTTACATTGCTGAATTTGCCATAAATATGTCATCTACTATTTGCTTCACTTGGAGTTCAGTATTAACGGCTCTTGAGAGAACAAAACCTTTAGAAGTTTTCAATAAAAGTAGACAGAAGGATGGTATACTAGCCGTTGTAATTTTGTTGGTGAGAAAACAAATGCAGACATGGTGTATATGAAAATCAGAGCTCAGGGTGTATAGTGTATATAGTATTGTGAGATCTACCACACAAGATCATCTCTGATTGTCAGTGACACTAGATTTTTAGCATCAGATGATTTGATATTTGAAATGTGACATCTTGCAAAAGTCATTGCTTTAGTATCTTCCCGATGTACTCCTTGTTCAAATCAAAAAAATACACACCCTCAACTTTCATTAAGCATAAGCCAAATGTCACCACCTCCTAAAAGTGTGCTGAAAGATTCCAATATGTAGCTGCCTTCTGCTTATACTCCAGTAAGCTTGTGATAAGTTCACTTTAAACCAGATTTTCTTGCTGTTCCTTGCTTCCTTACCCTCCTTTCTTTGCTTGTAAGGGTTTAATTTTCACCAGCTTGCCAAAAGCATAATTATGCTTGCTGCATATAAATACCCAGTGGAGATCAGAAGATAAGACAGAAAAAGTAATTTTTAGAATTCTAAAAAAAATGCCAACTGTAAACTGAAAGTGCCAACAGTATTGGAAGTATGTGGGCTGGATCACTAATTTCCACTAAGGTAGGCTTCATTCAAGGGGAAAATATGGTTAAATTAGACTCACTTAGGTAATGAATTCTTGTATATCCCTAATGAGCACTTCAGATTACAGGCTATTAGAATTCTAGTATACCTAACCTAAATTTGGATGGGATACTGCCTACACAACTCTCAGGAAAAAGAATTACATTCACCTTTTAGTATATGGGCAGTTCATTTGACTGTATAATGTTGTGTGTCATAAATGCTGTCAGTTTAAATAGGATTTAACTATCTTTATATACAGAAAATACAGTCTGGATCTTTGTACTTTGTGTTAATTTGTGATTCACTGAATTCTTGTGAGGCAACTTTAGCAGACTGAAATTGCAGCAGCCCCAGTGACTTTCAGCAAGCTCTACTTGCTGATCTGTGCTTGGGAAAGAAACAAATAATTCTGCACTTAGTACATACTGATTTTAAAGTTTTCGGGGCATTCATTGATCTCTTTCTATAACCTTTGACGTACAATATGGACTGTGGGTTGGACAATGCAATCGCAGGTTCACAATTTAGATTATTTAGAGTTATATTTTGATACAGGCTGTGTTTCTGTTGGCATGAGTTAAAGAACAAAAAAGGCGCCTTCAGATCATCAATGTGAAATTCATGTGGTCTCATAAGAAATCCCTTGGAATCAGCAAAAAAAAAAACCAAAAACTCTTGTTAATGCAAATGGACCTTATATTAGACTGAAAACCATCTCCTTCAAAGTTCTGAGTTCTACAGCTGCTTATTTTTACAGGTTGTATTTTCTCTAATTCTTGTACTATGGGTATCTAGGACTGATCTCTTTCTCTATTTTTGCCCTAATAGTTTTCTCCTTCTGGCTTTTATTCTGGATCTCACTGTTAACTTCTGTACACTTCTACAGAGTTAAATCCCCATCTTTTGTCTTCAATCAAATAACTTCAAAACCCATCCCTTTTATGGAGCTTTAGGGAGAACCCATTGACGTCAAGAAAAATAAAGAATATACTAGCCAAATACATCATATGGTTAATTACCTTCACAGGAAATCTGGTTTTCCAGCACACTCAGGAATATTCTAATTTCCCATGTAGTTTTTCCTTATGCCACTTTTTTTTTTTTTTTTTTTCTTTCTCCTATACTTTTGTTCATTGTCATTAAAGATCTTCTTTCTACATTTAGCTTATTGTCACCAACATTTTTACAGAAGGTTTCTCACCTTATTTCCCTATAATGTGTGATTCACACATGGGGTTAATATATATCTGAGTATAGAAACTCATTAGACCTTAAAAATGCTCTGCTGCTAATGTAGTGATATACTTTGCTTTTATCAGGTAGTGATATTTTAAAAACACATACACTGATTTATTTGAGTGTCTGGCCACAGTCAGAATGCTAACATTTCAAATAGGAATAGACTGTCTTGTAATCTTTTCTGAATTTTGAACATTTGATTTATGTCACTCTGGGCAAGTATAATGAATCTCTCCCACTACTTGCTGTGGAAGAAGTGTTCAATAGGAGAACACTGACAGGTGGATAGGAGTTCATTTTGAACCTCTCAGCATATACAAAATTCTAATAAATTAGTTGAAACTAAAATATACATCTGTATCCTTTCTGTATGCATTAAAATTTGTGCCAACCTTTCCCTTCTGTGTCAGGTCATGAGTGGCATTTGAACAATAATTTTTGTTCTCCTGTGGCATATCTAGACTGTCCCTGGGTTTCTCTTTAAAAATAAGAACCACCTCTTCCCCACCCTCTCCTCAAGCCCACAAACGCAGAACAATTCCATAATGATGCCATTTTCAAAGCCCTTCCTGTCACCACTAGAAGGATATACACAAGTCATTCTTTTGTTATATAGAATCAATACGGTATCTTATTTGCTAGAATTTTGCACACATATAAAGGTTATTTTGTTATGAACAAAGACGATCAGCATGCTTTTAATGGTGAAGTGTTTCAAATATCATTTGTCTATTATCACCAGAATAATATCAGAAAATAAAGTTATTCAGTTTTTAGCAAATCCATTTAGATACTTGATCTTGGTTTATGCCCTCTGTACCATCACAAGAAGCAAAAACCTCTATGAAATTACATTAAGATTCTTTTGTGCATATAATGCTTAAAATGTTTTGGTTATTTTTCCTACTCATACTTCGCAACCAAGGATAAAAGTAACAGATAGAGAAAACCAATTAGATCTAGAAGTATTTGAAATTACAGGCTCAGATTTTCCTTAGCTGAGTTAAAAGCTCAGAGTTAAGTACAAAGGGGTTATTATGGATCTGCTTACTAATAACTACGATTACCCCAAATGAAAAGAGTAGTTGTTATATATAAATTGCAAATGGGTCCTCACAAAACAGCATGTTTTCTCAGGACCCATGGACAATGAAAATATAACAGAGTAGTTGTTTTAATAAGGCTTACTGAACATCTATTCCAGCAACTTTCTTTCTTTGTCAAATTTGTGCATTCAAGCTCTTATCTATGACAAAAATATCATGATAAGAAAAAGTCGGGCTGCTTGGCATAAGATAATATTAAATGCAAGACACTTGCAAGATGTTCTCTTCAAGATCAGAAAAATGTTGGTTATCACTGGGTATATTTCAACAGGAGATCTGGTTTTTATTTTTATCTTGAGTGATATTTCTTTTTACAGTTGGCATCTAACTCTCACATCAAACCTTCACATGTATAAACAAGATCAAAAGTTTTGAAAAACTTTAAATTCCTCACTCAGCATTTCTTTTATGAGCTCAGTCTATTACTTTATGTATCATTGTATGTCTTTTCCTCCTGTTTCCTTTTAGTTGTTTTTCATAACCATGGAAGAATTAATGGTGTTACAACCTTAGAAACTGAGCAGCATCAGAAAATGGGGTGAAAAAATGATCTGGATTAAAAGGCCTGGATGTAAATGTATAGCTTTCATTGATCAAAAAGGAATAGAATGATTTGGATTGTCATATTCTGCTGCTTCTTAGTTCTCAAACTGCTTTATTTTTTTTAAGATAACCATAGTTTTTCATGCATACACCTGTGTTTTGGATAACCTATGCAAAATCAAACCCAGAGGCAGGAAGATAATCAGCAGGGGCGCTTCTGGGAGGCAGAGGAATTGGGCTGTAAGGGATCACTGAGAAATATTCTAAGGAAAAGGGAGTCTTTGTGTTCAGTTCTTCACAATTACACAAGGCTGCTTCACAGAACCCCTTGTTTAATTTTGTTTTACTTAATTAATGGATAAAGATAGCATCAGAAGATGAAAAATCATTGAAATCTTAAAATTATATGATGCTTTTTGAACACCATAGTCTCTTCTGTTATTGAAAGTCAGATTTTTTGTTGCCTTGATACAGTATGATTCCATCATGTTTGTGGAACTTTGTCTGCATCAACAACAGTGAGTTTGAGGGGATTCATGCCAACTAAAACTGGTTTTCAAACTGAATTCCCTAATTTTATTTTCACTTTTTCTTAAGCTATTCAGAAACTGTTTAAGTAAAATTGCATATTTCTTCTTCTGACATTTGTCTGATCTTAAATAGTTAAAGCTGACACCCAAGTAGGCCTTTTTTAGTGCACAAGTCTCTGTGATATGCATTTAGGTGTTGTCTGTTTCCATTTTACTTACTTGTAGTGTAGTTTATCTAACTTCTCCAAGTTGAGCTGAAAGACTTGTATTTGGAGCTGTAGCTATCAGTGGAAGAAAATGAGTTGCCTCTAGTTACAACACAATTTTTTTGCCCCTTAAGCAGCAGTAGTCAGGAAGCCCGGAACAGGATAAAAAAAAATCAAAATAATTGGATGTAAGAAATCTGAAGGTACAGCAGAGATGTTGTCTTTTTTTTTTACAGGTAACTGTAGAATTTGAATAATTTAACCTTTAAAATGTTGTTTATTCTGTTGTGATCAAGAGGAAAAAATGTCACTCCTTTCTTTTGCTGATGCCATTTATAGGGTATGATTACAAATGCATGGTGTAGGTGCTTGTGTACAAGGGGCCTTCATCTCAGTGAGGAGTTTTACTCTGGGAAACAAATCAAACAGAACACTCGAAAAAATTAAAAATTTTTAAAAATCACACTTGGATTTATTTTGCATTATGCTGGGCATTTAGAAGCTAAAGAGTTTGACTTGCAAAATTAGATGTGAGAAATCCATCATAAAGTATAAGAAGAGCTTTGTTGGTTTATTGCCCAAATCTTGACCATTTCCTTGCTTTCTTTAATAGATATTTGTGGTCACCCCATCTCTTGTACTGTGGAATTGGTTGCTACCTGGGTGCTATTTGTGACAGTGGCTTTCTGTGGGCTGGGGCTGGCAGCTGGAGCTGTCCTCTCCGGGGGAAGGGCAGGGCCCCTGTTGCAGGGAAGCTGGAAGGTGGCAGTAGCAGCCTGAGCTCTGGGCATCAGCCCTGGAGGCTGGATGAGGACAGGCTGGGCATCAGCCCAAGGTCTGGACTAGTGGCAGGAGAGCTGGGCACAGGCAGGGGCTGTTGATGCAAATGGTGGTTATGAGTAGGTAGCATCTCCTCTTCACGCCCGTTCCATTTGCATTCCCTTTCCTGAGTGCACAGTGGCACACGCCACTGAAACTGCAGTTGTATGTGACTAAATCAAGATACATTGGGATCAGTAGTTCCAGCTGCCATGAAATGATCTGGTACCATTTTGCCACCTCCAGAAGTATGAAAATTGCTGTTGTCTTGCTTTTCTTTGAGGAGATGCAGTACAGACTGTCATTGTTACACTGCGTATTAGTAGTGCTATGTGCTCCCTGGTACTAATCTTTGTGGAGCCTTATTCATTGTGTCATGTCCATATGGGATTTGTCAGCACTGCTTCACCACTTGTGGGAAGATGGTGGCGTGCTGTCATTAATATTCCTATTCTGGGAAAGCCAACAGAAAGTGTTCATGGAAAAGTGTGAATAAATCAAGGAACAGATCTTACCCAGAACTTTGTAGTAGAACTTTCTGTGCTTTGAAATGTGACCAAAAAATAAAAAAAAAAAAGAAGAAAAAAGAAAAAAGAATTCACAACCTGTTACCCTTGTGACTTCCAGAAAAAAAAAAAAGCTGTGTTTTCTGGAACATATTGCTTTGACAGGTCTAGAATATATATTCTGTTCTCTGCTGCACCACTGCAGATAGTCCACTGGAAATTCTTTGCTTGCCGTGCGAATCATGGCCTGTAGCATGCCTTAGGGCATGGCACTTGTGGAGCTCAAGTGATAGCTGAGTTACTGTATATGCACCGTATCATTGCTTAAACTTACTTCAACATAAAACAGCACATTTACACATTAGACAAGCAAAAAGTGGTCCATGTGGAACTACTTTCACTTGAGGCAAAGTGTCCTTGTAGAGTTTTGAAGTGTGAAGTGAATTTTATCATTTTAAATAGTACAAATAAGCAGAAAGGAAAGTTAATTTGTATTATTTTTCCTGTTCCAGGGCAATCAAGGAGAATTATTTTGTTTGAAGGGTAGGACGGCTAAGACAAATTACCCTTTTGTAAGCACGTAAGCCAGTTTCCAAAGGGATATAAAATACAATAAAGAATGCCAGGAGTGAGCCTCTCAGACAAATTGAGATGTGTGATGAGTAGATTTATTTTGTGTTTTATTATGTGCAGCTTTTTGTTTAGATGGGTGGAAAGGAAATAATTTTGTTGGGTTCATGGTCTATCAGAAAAAGTGCTATGCATATCTCTTTTTCTGGGAAAACACTAGTTCTTGGATATACCAGTTGCACATTTGAATATATTTCAAGATCAGTCTTACAGGTTGTACTGCATCCTACTTGAAACACTGTCATATGCAGACGGATAGTATATTGTGAAATTTATCCCTTTACCGTACAGGTTTTGGGGCAGGTATGCTGTTCCTGTGAGTTTTTAAAAGCTTTTTTTCACATTTTATGATCTAGTTCTTTTTTTTTTTGTACATCCCTGAGGAGGTTTCCAAAAAATGCTCACCAAAACATAGTAAACAATTTGAATTATTTGGATTTGATGATTTAGGTGGAAGTATTCTATGTGCAGAGGCATATCTGAGAAGACTGATTTATGAACAGCAGTAGTAATTCAGAGACCAAAATGTGGTCCTTTGAGCTTTTAAGGCATCATGATTTGCAGAGGATTGAAACTAAAGTCTTCTCATGGAAGGCATTGGAATTACATCTGAGAATGAAGCCACCACATCCCCGTCACCATATTACAATAGTAAGCTACAACTAAAATGCCTGCTGGAGCAGCTGAGGAGTACTTATTTTTTACTGTGACTACAAAAGCTTCGGCAATTGCCTTTTCAAACCTAGAATGTCTGGGTGTCATGGAGAGCTTGGGATTGCCTAACAAGGGGTGGTCTTCACAGCTGCCTGAACTTGAATAGACAGGACAATCTAAAAATCACCCTCTCTAGCATGTAGTTCACTGTGTGTTAAGCCCCCATTTTAATTATACAGTCCATAATATAGTTTCTCTGGCAGCCATTCATAAATCTCCATTTCACCCGTACGAGTGCTGCATTATAATGGCGCTTTCCCTGGTGCTGCCTCTATCGCCACGATGCCTGCCTTTTAGGACATGCAGTATTCAGTGGTAGGAATGTCACCTGATGCCAATCCTTGCAGATGCCTAGTGGTATTGAAAGTGTATTGACACCTCACATTGCCATGCAGGGCAATGGTCATTAAAATTTTATCATGTAAACCCTGCTGTCTTCACCAAAGAGCAATTGAGAGCCATAGCAGAGGATGATCGTGCATTTTATCAGAATTTTCTGAAAGGAAAAACCCAGCAGGCTCAGAGCAGGAAGAAACCAGAATTGCATTTCCTTTAATTTAAATATAATATAATACAGTGTCAAAAACCGTGAAATTGACATTTATCTACTGTAGTTCATTTTAACTTTTTCCCCAGAGTGGCTCAGTGTCCCATGGTTGCACAACAGTTCAAACCAGTTGCACATGATGTGATTTTGATATGTTTTTCCTGCAGGGCAAATATTCATCAAAGCATGCAACAGGCAGCAAAAGCAAAAGGCAGCAAGCTATAGATTATCACACTGTTTTTTTGGGGATTAGACTCAGATTAGTAAATTTAGAGGCTGGGTCATTTGTGCTTCCTAGCACCAATGTAGATAGAAACTGGTAGGCATGTAACTGAACAGAGAATCCTACAGGTAAGAGAATTAAGAAGTTTCCATACTAAAAAAAAAAAAAATAATAATAAAAAAAAATTATTGGCCAAAATCTTTTGATTTGTTTTTAGCAAAACATCACAAGAAGTTTCTCCTTGTTGTGGTTTCACTGGGATTCTTTGCTTTTTCTTAATATTGTGCTTGTGTATGTGTGGTTTTCTGTTACAAATAAAAAGAAATTTCAGAAAGAAGTTACAGAATTACTTTTTAAATTATATAGGAAATATTTATGAAATACCTATTCCTGGTTAACTAGGAAATACATGAAAAAGATGAATTTGAACTGTTTTCTGAAGTGATAACTGCTTTTTTTTTTCTCTACTGTCTTAAGCTAACTGGTATACAGAGATTACACTTCACTTCTTCTGAAGACAGAGTCTTTCTGAGTTTCTCACCACCTTCTGTATTAAGATCTAGTTCCCCTAGAAGAAATACTAAGAATATAATAATTTGAATTCACAGCCTGTTGCAAACTTTAGATTCACTAGTTTGCCCCTAAAGAGAGGTCAGATCTATAACCAAAAGTTTCTAGCCCATGTAATTGTTCCTTAAATGAATAAGGATAAAGACAGAACCAGATCTCCTGCAGGTAAAGAAGTATTTCTGTTCTCATGTTTCATGCATAATGTGAACTGTTTTCGTGGTAGGTGGACTTCAATGGGTAATGAATTCAGGAAAGGCAAACCAAATTTTCCTAGAAGACGGCTATCTAGCTGTTCTTACTTTAAAAGCAAAAAGGTGAATTTTTTTTTCCCTGTAAAGTATTAGGATTAGTGCCAAACACTTCAAAGATACTTAAAAGAAGCAGGTGTTTCCATTATTTAATGAAATAAAGGAGCAAAACCAAAAATTTCCTTCATGAGAAATATTTATTCCTAGCATTGCCAGAAGTAGCTATTGTATGAATGTTACTTCTGGATTTTTTCCTTATTTTTTAAAGAAATTTTTGCTTTAGATCAGGTGGCTAACTAGCAAGATCTTACCTTTGTAAGTGTACATATTATCATCGTTTCACTTAATAGCTAAAATTATTTCAGCTGTTGGCATATCTTCTCATTCTTTTATAAATGAGTGCACTTTTGTTTATCTCTGTTAGGCTAGCTTTGGTTACATAGAATGTCGGCTTGCCCCAAGTTTTTTAGCAACTTAAGCAACAATTTACGTCAGGGAAGGTCTAGTGTGACAATGACAAAATGTTGTGAAATGACACACAAGCAAAAATATGTTGACATTAAAAAAATTAACTGTCCTCTCTGAACAAGTTTATCTTCTGAGCTACAGAGGGCTTTTTCTTTCCTTATTTTTTATAAACTTGTTCCAGAGACACTCATGCTTTTACAATTATCTTGAAACTCTTAGAAGAGGATGTGAATGGCAAAAAGAACGGTGATGCAGCCATCTGTGAAAGGAGGAACTGATTCCTCCAGTGTGAAGATCTCCACAGCTTCATCTTTGTCCACCCTTTTCTGCAGGGCCTCTGAGAAAGGAGGATGGCAGGTTTGAGAAGGTTTGGAGGAACTGGTGTGCTTCTGAGGGCCTGCTTCTGGCCTCGTTTCAGACCACTGATCTTATTCCTATGGCTTCAAGTGCATTAGGAACAAATAAGCAAGGGACTTTTCATGAAGGATTTCTGTTTCCTTTTTGTCTTTTGCTGTACTTTATGATCCAGCTTTTTATATGGGTAGTAATTATTTTGGTGAATATTATCAGTTTCTTAGTGAAAAATAACAGGTTGCTCTTACCTATTAAAAATATCTTCTATTCTTTCTGAATTTGAAGAAACTACAAGAACTTCCACCAAATGCCTACTTTCTATAAAAATCAGCTAGATAATTATACTTTAGAGCTCTTAGTAGTGGTCAGGATTGTGATCAAGTGTTTTAAATCTGAAATCTGAAAATTTTTTTGAACTGTTAAGGTTACTGTCCAAATATTTAGAATATTATTTTTCTTGCTTGTGATTGTAGGAATGTTTCATATACTTGTAGCTGAAGTCTGCTTCCCTGAAAAAAAAAAAAAAAGCCCTATTTTTTGAATGCATATAACCTTTCAAAACTTGTAACTTGATGAAATCTGTTTGGACTTGTTTTCATGGATCTAGCAAAAGAGAACTCTGTGATCTCAGTTCTCTTTCTTTGCATAATACCAGGTTGTAGGTCAAAGCCTTCAGGTAGCTCTTCAAAGAAAGTACCAGAAGAATTCTCATTATGAGTAGTAGCTAAATGGCTTGGGCTTAAATTGTGTCCTTTTCAAAAACAATTTCAAAAAATTGCACTGAAATATTGAATTAAGTCAACACATTGATATAAAAAGCCAGTATGATTTGGATGAAAGGCATAATTTTAATTCCATGCAGTATAAGTTGCACTGAAGTGTAAGCAAATGAGAACACAGCTCCCCCTATCTTCAAGAAAATTTGGCAGCCTTCACCAAAGGACAATTGTACCAGCTATAATCATTATATTATTTCTTGCATTCCTTCAGCCATGGGAAATATGATGAATAAGAGCAGTCTCATAATGTATATTGATCACCCAAGTATTAATCTGCTCAAGCAATGTTTACCACTCATTTAGCACTTTTCATTTCTTTAAATATGAAAGCACTTTTAAAAGGCTGATTTGGTCTGTATTTTTCCATTTTACTTCTGCAGAAAACAAAGTAGAGCACGGCTAAGTGATGCTCGTTAGTCATGACCTCAGAAGGGTGAGTGAAGTGGCTTGAACCCTCATGTTCCTTAGGCTGAAAGGGGAGACAACGCTGGCCAATTTCTTCAACTGTGGTTGTGCCTGCTATTTCTGTAAAAGCGTCTTTTGTGTACATGCTTCTCTTTACATTTATTCTCTGAAAATAGCAACCTTTTCCACATTTGTTCTATCTCATTTTTTTCACCGCTACCCATATTCCTGCCTTTTCTAGGCTTGAAAAACATATGTACACAAATATCCATGTAGATTTTGAGGGCTGAATACAAGGTTCTCTTGTTCCTCCTCTTGATCGTGGTGTACGGTCAGTCTTAGGAAAAGGTGCTTGTAGGAAAGTCTAGTTCAGCACTTCAGCTTTAACAGATGTAGTATTTCATTTTTATCTCTTTCTGACAGTACTCTAGTAGGAGTTTTCCAGGGATCTGGGACAATGTTTTGTGCAAGATAAGATAATACGGCGCACACATGCTGATTCCTAAAAGTGTGCTCTCTAGCATACCACAGTGATAGCACAGCAAGTAAACAACAACAACTACCTCTCTGGCACACACATCCACAGCTATCGCTGAGGGACACTGCCATCCGAAACCTTTTCTTCCATGCAGTGCTGCACAGCTGGGCATGGGCACTTGTGATTTATGGTCCACTGACTGCAGCTTCAGCTAGCCTTCTCTGAAGCAGATTTTGCTTTTAAAACGGCCAGTCTCTGCTTTGTTCTTTGTTTGAAAAAGAAATCAAGTGAGTTTTCCACTAGATTTGTAAAGTTCCAAAAGCTTTTGTTTCAGTGACAAATACTTCATCCATTGAAACCTTTTACATGTCAGGATGGAACCATCCCCAGGCTGATTTAAAGGCAGAAGACAGAAATGACCCACTCCAGGCTTCCTCTAAATAGTTTAGATGAGAACAATGAGCTAACAGTTCCACACAGGTTTCAGAGGCAGCTGAATTTGCTGGATTGCTGAGTCACTGAAAAGCTGTCACATGAACAAGACAATAAGTTCTTTCAATTAGAAACCCACAGAGGCAGGAATGTACTTCAACTATCATGGAGGTAAAGTGGAAGCTGGGCTCCATTTTGGTGATGTATTCCTCTGCTGCAGTAGGGCAAGAGACAGACAATGGAACTGTGCGTCTGCTTACAGACACCAAACTTTTCCTTTCTTTTTCTTTCTTCCTTTCAGTATTTCCTATCTTTTCTAAATTCATTTTACTGTTAGCTGACAGTCCCTGGTCACCATAGCAACAACCTCTGATAGCAGCCGACCTGGGTTGCCCAATGTGAGCATCTCTACATTTGAGTCTTGCCAAGGCTAACTATTAATCCAGGGTTATATGTTGGCTCAACACAGTAGGATTGTTTTCTCCACTTTAGCTGCCTTACTTTTCTTTTCCTGAGTTAGTTCCTTCTCTTTCCTAACTTATCCTTTGGGCAATCTGGTGTTAATTTTCATTCTTTAATCATTTTGTGATTTTGGAGGACTGGTTAGCTTATGTATTTTTTAATAAAATAACATACAACACAATTGTGTTAAAGAGCCTCTTTTTAAAGTAAGATTCATAATTAAAAAGAAGGATTTGAGATAATCTTGTTCTTAGGACAAATATTTACAGTTTATTAGGGGAAAAAAAATTGCACCCTCTTTAGATGTTTGCATGGGGTAGCAATGGTGAGTTTTCTCCTGTGGTAACATGGAGAGAAATACCTTTAATGGTAGCGCGTTTGGAGACAAGCAACTTGTATGGAATAGGCGTGAATGATGTTGCACTTAATGGCAGCATAACAGTCTTTAGATTTTTTTAAACCCCTATACTCTGACCATAAACCAGTATATAACAGCAGTTGAAACCTTGCTGTAAAGCAAATATAGTAAAGTGGTTAAGAGTTGGGAAACTTGGTTGGGAAATGAGAGCTGAAAGAGCAAACTGCAGTGCAGTGATTGGTTTGATTTGCTGAATAAATTGCTATGTTCAGATTCAATTTGTATCAATAAGGAGAGCACTGTACACCTGCAGAGCCTGTCACACTTGGTATCCAAAATTCTGACACAGCTAGTCTTACACAATCTTTTTACTGTTGTCAATAATGAAAGCCAAAAAATCTCAAAGCACCCCACCAAAAACACCCAGCCTCTAAACTTGGAGTATTTGCATTTTTATTCCATATATGTGAAAAAAGTGAACAATGCTTCTTTGGTGTTCTTCCTTAAGGATACATAATACTTTTAATAAATGTATGGAATATTGCACTACTCTCAATGGATTATTTTAAAAGTAGCCAAGGGGTACTGTTCATTCAGTAGAAGGGTTTCTCTTTATTAAACTTGACTGAAAGCTGGAAACATAATATGCTCTCTCCTTAATACAGTGGAAATTGCACTTAGATAATTTGCAACTATGATATAAAATGAACAAATGTGTAGGCTTTTACATTTTCACCCTGGCAACTGATGTTTATCCCTGTCTGTAATCCCTGTAGCATTGTGGGATTGTGGGACTGAAAACAGCTGGCTTCTATGGAGCACTTTTTGTGGTTTTTTTGTTTGCTTTTTTTTT
>WBMY01009768.1:487446-510468 GCA_013397315.1 Donacobius atricapilla | reverse complement strand
TATATATATGTATATATACATATATATAAAAGTCCATATGTAATGATATGGATTTACTGGATGTTTTTCATTTTGGGGGGGAAAATGCCCCAAACAAACAAACAAATTAAAAACAAACAAGCAAACAAAAAACCACACAAAAAAAAAAAACCAAAAACCAATGAAAAAAAGGAGAAAAAAGAGCAAGCTTGGTTTTCAGAGGTGGATCANTTTTTTTTTTCTTTGTGGGTGAGGGAATCCAAACCTCCTTGGACTTGTTTGGCAATAACCAAGTCATTCCAAATCTGAACTCTACATATTGGGTGAGTACTTGGCTTTGGTTTTGGTTTTATTTTTGAGTTTGGAAAATCCCTGCAGATTTTTTTATTGGAGTTCAAACTACTGTGATGGGATGTTTCAGGACAAACAGAACTGACTCTTATAAATGATTGATATAGAATAATATTTCTGATGAAAGGAGAAGGATTAATATTAAGAAAAGATATAATGGCTCCAAGATCTAGAAGCTGTTTTAGACCCCACCTAGTAGATTTTAAGGAAATTTCTCAGGTATTTATAAAGTGGCAGACCTGATTGAGAGGCCTATCAGTTTAATATTTACTATGAGGCAATTCCATTTATTTCTAGGAGAATAAAAAGAGTGTAAATTAATCATTTGTTTGAGAGAGTAAGTAGGGTGATTTGATGCTGAGTACCTTTTGTCCTGACTCTTTGAGCTGCTATGCTCATATCTGATTTCAGTTAGAATCCTGCAGATTCTCTCTGATGGTAAACATGCACCTTTTTGCACAGCACAACACTAAGTACAGATTTAGAAATATTGCTTCTTAATTACAATTTACATTTGTGAGCTTGGGGTCAAACTACTTTTTAAAAAATGCCTACATCTCAAATTTCAAAGCGTGTTTGGTGCTTGCAACCCAAAAGACTTATGGTCAGTTCTATGAATGCTTTTTCATTTTTCCTTAATATTAGTTTAACACACTAATGTTTAATCAAAGTGTTTGATATTTAAATATTAAACATTGCCATTTTCCTTTGGACACCTATATCAATATTAAAACAGAGTAAACATGAGCAACTTATTTAATTATTGTTAATGGTCTAGGCAAATTCCAAGACTGAAAAATCAGCAATTACTACACATTTAACAGAAATGTGATTCTATTTACTTTTCATGTTTTTACCATGTGAACTTGTAATATTCTGAGCTGCTGTAGCCTTCTTCAATAGATAATTTCTTTACACTGAAGGGATGCTTGGTGTTGGGATGAAAACTATGCTGAGTTTTTGATGACTCACTCAAAGAAAATCTCCTTCCTAGTACAGACAGGAGTTAAAAGTCAGTGGTCAGAAGCATATTTTCAATTTGGAATGTATACCATGAAGTATTCTGGAATAAATTTTTCAAGACATGTATTCTTTCCTTAAATCTAATGTGAGACCTTCATATTATAGGGTAGTCCTCAAAAATATCCAAAATATAACAGAAAATTAGTCTTAAAAATTTGGGCTTACNAAAAAAAAGAAGAAAAAAAATGGTAGTTAGGGGAAGACCTTGACAGTGGAACTGACTGGTCTGTTAAACAGGGTTAAATTAATTTAATTGACCTTGATCTCTAAATTTGCTCACAGACCTAGTTAAATTGGTGGCTAGGCTGGCTCACAATACTTCCTTTGGGCTGCACAGAGGAGCAATTAAATATTTTTTTATGTAGTCACTGCTGGAAACAGTAGAAACTGTGCTACAAAGTGTTTGGCTGAATGGCAGAACTTATACCTACCCACCTGAAGAAATAAAACCCATTTCTATAAATTCAGAGGCCAGTGGATTTATTGGCTGAAGCTCTGAAGGTGAGCGACTAAAAGCAGGAGTAGTAGAACCAAGATTTTGCTATGTTCCAGGGTTGGGCTTTTATTGCTGTTTGTGTTTTATTTCTGATCATGAAAGCTGTGTTGTGTCCAAATTTTAGACAAAATCAGGTGCCCTGACATTTACTGTAAGTAAACAACAATATGTGAAGGAAATTTTTTATGATTCCTTTGTTTCTCCTAACAGAAACAGCAAGTTCTCCATCAACGGCAAGATGTTTAAGATAAAACATGCACCATGGCCTTAATTATTGCAATGTATGAAAAACTAGGTGGACAGTTGTACTTGTGCCATGCTTCAAAGGCGGGATTTTTTTTTACAGAATATTTAATGCATAATTTTGTTATAAATTCCATGCATATTCATTCAGCACAGAGAGGTTTGCTTGAGTACCTGTCCAATCTCTGTTACTTTATAGAAATACTTAAAGCACTTTAGCCCAAAGGGATTTGGTCTTGTGGTACCTGTGTGTACTGCCAGATTTTGTCATTTATGTATTTATGTTCTTGATAGATGAACTGTTCCCTGTCTTCCTCTACTTTTAGGGAGCTTCGCTCCTTTCAGTTATGTTGTTAATGAAGGTAAGGAATCTCTTCCTACACATCTTTATTGACTCCCAGGCTTTTGAATGGAGGAACTGAATCCTGACTTTTGATTTGTTTTTGATTTTAGAACAAACAGATAAGAAGCATTGAGTTGTGAACAAAAGAGATCAGACTTAGATGATGATGCAAATGATGATTCAGAAGAGGTTTTAAAAGCAATGCCAATAAATATGATCACAAGTCATACCTACTCAGCTATTTTTTTGATCTGTTGGCACAGCTCTGTAAGTGTTTGCTACCCAAAGCCATTAAGCAATTTGTTTGCAATGAAGATGGTTAAGCCAAATGCCTGAAACAGAATTACTATGCTAGTCATGCCAATGTACTTTGGTGTACAGAGACAGAAAGCTTCCTGAGGCTGTGGCTTGTTGATAGGTATGTAAAGACCTACAAGTCAAGAAGGAATTGAGAGGATGTTCAAGGATCTTCCTGGTTTTCTGGATTGCGAGGAAATGGATAAATACTTAATAATAGCTAAACAAGTCTACCAGTAAGAGATGAGAGGCTTTTTCAGCCATGTGACAAACATTTACTTCATTCACGCATCATAAATCTGCAGCTTGTTGTCAGTTTTTCCTTAGTCTTCTGGTACAGAGCCCTCGAGCATACACACACTACTTGTTCTTGGAAATATATTGAAATAATAACTGTGATTCGGTTTGAGGTAAATAGAAAAGGTAGGGGCTTCTAATTTGTAGTGGCTAGATAAGGACTGTTCATGAGTTTGCATTTATTTGCTCTTTTCAAAGATATTTCCTCCTCCCTAAGGTCTTACCCTTTGTGTGCTGCTTTTCATTTAAACCCAGATAGAGCCAATTATATTGCAGGGAGCTTATGAAGAACAACTTTTGAGGCTCCTGTCTTTCTTTAACAAAGAGTAACACCAAAATATGGTAAAATTCAAATTGCCAAACTGTAAAGTGTATTTTAAAAAAAAAGCAAACCACTAATTTTTTAAGAGAGATACCTATTGTAGAGACTGGGACTTGTTCTGGAAGGAGTTAACCTTAGATTATTCCTTAAAATGATATTTCAACACATCTGGCAGGCAAGTTGGTGAGCTTTCTAAGGTGGATGGCTGACACTTGCGAGAGGGGTGTTGTTTTCTCCCTGTATTGGGTTTATGTGGCAAGGTTTTGATAGTGGGGTTGGCTACATCAGTGGCTTCAGTGAAAAGCTGCCAGAAATTTTCCCTTTGTCCAGTGGAGCCAATGCTAGCTGGCTCCAGGATGGACTCACTGCTGATTAAAGGCCAAACACATCAGTGATGGTGGTAACACCTCTCTGATAACATATTTAAGAAGGGTGAAAAGTTACTGTGTTGTAGTCCATGGTGCAGACCATGTTGTGCCCCTGCAGCCCATGGAGAACCCAATGCCAGAGCAGATAGATGCCCAAAGGAAGCTGTGCTCGAGCAGGCTCCCGGCATGACCCGTGGACCCATGGAGAGACAGGAGCCCATGCTGGAGCAGGTCTGCTGGCAGGACTTGTGACTAGTCCCGTGGGGGACCTACACTGGCAACCTGTTCTGAAGGACTACACTCTGTGGCAATGACTCATGCTGGAGCAGGTGCTGAAGAATTGCATCCTGTGGGAATGACTCCTACAGGAAAATTTCATGGAGGACTGTCTCTTGTCAGAGGGATTCCATGCTGGAGCAGTAGAAGAGTGTGAGGTGCTCTCCCCCTGAGGGGGAAACACTGACCACAGGCCCTAGTCTTTGTCCTATATTCTGGAGGATGGAGGAGGTAGAGATTAGGGCATAAAGTCCATGAAGGAGGGAGGTATGGAAGGAAGATGTCACTAAGGTTTGGGTTTACTTCTCATTATACAACTCTCATTTGATTGGTAATGGATTTGGTTAATTTCCCCAACTCTGGTCTGTTCTGGCTGTGACAGTACTTGCTGAGTGATCTCTTGCTGTCCTTATCTTGACCTATGGGCTTTACATAGTATTTTCTTTCACCTATCCAGATGAAGAGGGAAGTGATAGAGCAGTTTTTGTGGGCACCTGGTGTCCAGACTCTCAACCCATCACACTCCCATTTTTTTGGTTTGGAAGTGCTTAGCTTTCCTCTAAATTCTGCCCACCTAGACAGCTAATATTACTGCTGTGAAAAACTCTAGTTGCACTTTCTTTGTCACAGACATTTTGGGTTGTCACTTGGTAATTCTCATTGACTTCCCAAAGAACTCATTTGCAATACAGAGTCATTTTAGGTACTTGACAATTATTTGATTGGTTATTATTTTGTTTCAATCAGATCACATATTGCATATCACATGAAATTGAAAAGATTTCATAAACACCTGTTACAAATTGTGGGTTTATGAGTGAAATTTAGAATGAAAATATTTTTAACCATTACCTTCTTGTTTTCTGTCTTTGTGTTTCTTCTTTTTTATCTTTTTTTTTTCTCTTTTTTTTAATGGGATGTGACTCTTCATTGCAACCATTCTCAATTCCCATTACAGGATTTAAATATAAATTGGAAATAGAGATTAGTTGCTTATTTATGAATATTAGGGGATCTCTGATGATGACAACCACATTGCTTTTCTGCTATATATTTTTTAGGTTTTTCTTTTATTTAGCTCCATATCTTTAATTGCCAGATAGCATTTTTTGTGATGATAAAAGATGAAGACAGTGTGTCTCATTAGTGGCCATTACCTGCAGCTGGTGTCCAGTTCACATTCTAATCCATTACTAGCAAGTGGTGGTTTATGTTCATTTATGTAAAATTGCCATTGTATTTCAAACTTTGTAGTCCAGTAAGATATGCTCCTTTAGAGAATGTTCAGAATGAGATTCACAAAATCTTGTGTTTTAAAAATAAAGGGATAAGCCTTAAAAGTTTTTTTAAAGCAACTCTTTGCAGAGTGAAAGCAAACCACACAAGCATCAAGAAACCAGAGTATGATAGACATCAAGAAAAACATGGACTATTTCTTTTTTTGTAACAGATAGTTTGAAAATGTCACATAAAGGCTATGTTGTTCTTTTCATATTACCTAGAAAATCTCAGCAATGCCTAGACAGCAGGAAGAAAATATTCATGGATAGTTACATTATAGTCACAGTTCATCTCATTTCCCAGAATGCACAGCTACTGTGTCATTTTAAGATTTAGAAGTCACTGCATTTATGTTTTAATGATCAATGGCAGCTCTTTATCTGAGTCATTAATGAGATTTTGACTGCATCTGCATTTAAACTTTGTATATTCTCTGCATTTAAACTTTTTATATTCTGCAAGAGAGAGAGTATGCTCAGAAAATGAGAGTTCTGTCATAGTAATGATAAGTTTTACATGCTCAAGCTGAGAGGATTCATTCTTGTGAATCCTTTCCTCTACCCTGGGAAGGTTAGACTGTACAAAGTTCCTTTTGAATGAGGAGGGGCAGAGGAGATCTTGCTACTATTTCCAGCGGAACCCTTTCTTCTACAACCACATAGAAAATGGCCCCTACTTGAAGGGACTTCCAACTTCTCTGATGAGAGTAAAGTAGTAGGAAAGTCTACACAAAGTGAATTCTGACTTTGTAGCTGGCTTATTTATTAAAATGCTTTTACTTTCTTTGAGGGCAGCAGAGCCCCTTGAGAATGACAAGTTGAGTGCATATGGTATCACTTGGGGGATGGTTAATATATTGTCATAGATATTTGGGTATAGTTAAACTGCTCTTAAAAATAGCAAATAATGGCCTTCCCAAACAATGCCTGAATTGTAATTCTATTCCTAAAATCCTTCCTTATATTTGATTTTTTTTTGCCTTTTTGCATGCTGTTTTCTCTGATGTATGCATTTCTTTAGCCTTTTACCCAGAGACTTGTTCTGTCTGCTTCAGATTCGTGTGAAGTTGTTCTGGTTAATTTCTCTGCCAATAGGCTAAATTTAAATTCCCAGTACAACAAAAACAAGAAGACAGAATTTTCCAAATTAAAAGTTGATGAATATATCCAAAAAACCGCACAGAATGAACGATGATAGTTTTATTGTAAAAGTGTTTCAATGATGTATTTAGACCTGTTGAAAAAGAAGTTGTTATAGGTGCCTCATTGATTCCTTTATTAAGCCACAGGTTTTTCAGGGGGTCACTAGATATAGTCTAAATAGGCCAACATCTGTTGCAAAGCCAAAATATTGCCCATTAGGACATGTGAGAAGAAGTTTGGAACAGCTATAGATATTTCACACAATGTTGGGACCAATGCAGCACTTCAAATACCTCACTTGAATGAAAACTAAATCTGTAAATTGCCCAAGACATTAGAAGACGTTAGTAGAGAAGTAGCACACAGCAAAGGAAAAAATCAGCTAAATGTTAATTTCCTTTTGGACAACATACCTGAGAGAATACTGAGGCATTTTGTTAAGGCCAAGAGTCACAATCCTAACCACTGTTTTAGAAAAAGAATGTTAAAAGTTATGACTAAAGTTTGTTCTGTAGGCTATTCATTTTTTGGGATGAACTGTATGGAAATTTGGTCGGCATGAAAAATTTAGTAAGAGATACTACTTCTAATTTAGCCATAGCAATTAAGGAGAGTACGAGATAAGGTTGACAAGATCAATAACATCCTTTTATTATCTCTGTCAAAAATTGTCCACTGTTGATTAAGATTACTTCTCAACCCTGTTTGTCCTATACAAATCTTCAGTTTGGCCAAATGCCAGCTCTCAGGTCTTCAGCCATCATCTCCTGTACTGCAGAGAGTTTATCTTTTGGCTTTTGATATACTGCGTGGCAATTGCAGCCTGTGTTAGCACTTAGGAATTGCAGAACTTAATAACTTATCGGAATTATATAATGTTACACAAATAGCTACAATTCTAACAGATTAAGTCACTTGGAATACTTATTCCAATTCACTTGAAATACATGATTCTGAATCTCAGTTGTTTTAGAGCTTGGGTGGATATGTCCGTACAGAATATCTATACCCCAAATATACCTTCCCTCCTGATGCTGAAAAAAATCAGACTGTAGCATGTTTAGGACTCTCTATTCCTTCATCCTGTGTCAGGACTTTGCAGAATCAGAATCATTTAGGTGTGAAAGATCCTTTAAGAGCATTGAGTCCAACCATTACCCCAACACTACTGAGTCCATCAGTAAGCCATGGCTGTAAGTGCCACAACTACATGTCTTACCTCCAGTAATGGTGACTCAACAGCTTCCTTGGGCAGCCTGTTTAAATGCTTGACAACCCTTTCTCAGATATTTTCTTGGTATCCATTCTAAACCTCTCCCAGCACAAATTGAGGCCATTTCCTCTTATCCTATCGTTTTTTACCTGGGAGAAGAGAACAGCCCCCACCTGGCTACAGTATTCTCTCAGGTACTTATGGAGAGTGATAAGGTCACCCCTGAACTTCCTTTTTACCAGGCTAGACAACCTTCGTACCCTCAGCTGCTCCTTGTAAGACTTGTGCTCCAGGCTTTTCACCAGTCTTTGCACTTCTCTGGACACCCTCCAGCACCTCAATGTCCTTGTAGTGAGAGGCTCAAACTGAACACATGATTTGAGCTGTGGGCTCACCAGTGCCAAGCACAGGGGCAGAAACACTGCCCTGGTCCTGCTGGCCACACTCTTGCTGATACAAGCAAGGATGCCACTGGCCCTCTTGGCCAGCTGGGGACATGCTGGATCATGTCCAAGCAGCTGTCAACCAGAACCCCCAGGTCCTTTTCTGCTGGGCATCTTTCCAGCCATCCATCCTCAAAACAGTAGGTCTGAAAGAGATTATTGTGACCCAGGTGCAGAACCTATCACTTTGCCATATTTAACCTCATGCAATTAACCTAAACCAATTGATCCAACCTTTCGAGATGCCTCTGCTGAGCCTTCCTCTCCTCCAACAGGGAACACTCCTACCCCAGTTGGTATCGTCTGCAAACCTACTAAAAATGTGGCAATAGTGTCCACTTTCATCCATCTCTGGATAAATAATTGTCTGCTCTGTACTTTGAGATCTTTTGGTAGAAATGAATGAGCTGGAAAAAAAAATGTTCTTATGTCTGAAAACTGACAGTTTTAGAGATTGGAAGGGAAATGAAGAAGAATAGTTCAAGAGAGAACTGTGGTTACCATGAACTGAAAATCCACTGTATTTCATGAACTAAGGAAAAGAATGATCCAGAATGTCTATCTCCATGGTGGTTTATAAAAGTCTTATTAGCTCAGAGATTGCTTTGATTTCCTCTCACTGGCAATTTTAATCTCAGGGGAAACAAAAATCTAAGATATTTTATGTAGTAATTGTCCATTGCATAGCATAAGATGACCGCTCTGTAATGCCCTTTATAAACATTGAACTTCCCCTTATAAACTTAAATTTTCCAAAACTGACCTTCCTGGATAAATGTAAAAGGACTTAAAATTTAAAATTTAAAATTATTTTAAAAAAATACAAAATTATACATACATAAACTACTGGCGAAGAACGAAATCAACAATTTCAGGCCTCATCTTACGAACACTTTACTTAAGTGACTACTTACTTATATGTAAGTAGTGAATATCATGGGATTAATAGTATGGATAAGGGTTCCACTTCTAGACCCTTGTTCTCTTTGGAATCCTGAATAGAAGCTGATTTTGATACATAAGTGGTTTTGTGGAAGCCATTGAAAATGTGATATTACCTATATTTTAATACCAGAAATTTTAATGTGGACAGAGAGAATAGTAACAGCTTAGATTCTATGCGGTAATAGTCAGAGATAAATTTATGCTAGGACAATAGAAGCAGAGAATTTGTTATTATCTTTGTTATTGCTGGTGATGCCTTAAGCTTTAGCTGTCATATTTTCAGATTCTGCACTGCCTAGGGATGTAACCCTGTGATTTGTTTTTGGGTTTCTTTTTTATAAAAGACATAGATACATAAACCATTTCATATACTTATGTTAAGCGCAAGTTACGTTTATAACTATACTTAGGTAATAGTTATGTTTAGACTTACTATTTAGTATGTTTAAGCTTTTCTGATTGCTTAACTATTTTCATGGGAATGTGGCTTATGTCCTCATAAAAACTAAAAAATAAAAAAGCTATACTTTTTCATTGGTGTCTTCCAATCACACCATTCCTGATTGAAATGTCTGAGAAAAAAAGGAGCTTTTCAGCCTTAGGAAAACCAATTCAGAACCATTAAGCATAGCTCAATCTCTGCACTGAAGGGGGAAAAAAATCACTTTTGGATTGAGGATAAAGTGTTGTGTATGCCAAATCCCAAATAATGTGCAGAGGAAGCTACAAGCGTGTGAGTTCTGCTTAGGGCTGAATATGATCTTCTGTGTTATATAGATAAAGTTGCAATAGATTGGAGAGCATAAAACTCAGTAGGCCTTTGTTTTAAGAGGATCTCTTAGTTTCACCTTTACTCCTGAAACCTAACTTGTAATTGGGTAAGTGAAATTCCAGGTTTAGAAAGTTTAATTTTTAGAAGTGCTGAATGGGGTCTTATTACAATCTGCACATTAAATTTTGTCTTTTAAAATAGGCACAAATTCTCTTTTCTGTTTTTTAAAGGACATTTACCATAATGGAAACAGATGGAATGGTTTTCACTGGTACTTCTTCCAAAGCTTTTTATCAAGTATAGAGGGGCACCAAACAGAACCAAGTACCCCACAGTGACACAACACAAAACAAAGTCCCCTTTTTTAAACTAAAATAATGAAGTCTATCACATCCATATTTAATTTGATGTACATTTCTAGCTAATTGAGCTAAATTTTCAAGATAAGATTGTTTTAATAGTAAAAGAAGTGTATTTTTCTATACCAGACACAATTCATAACAAAAGAACACAGACCTATAATGAGACATAGGAAAAAAATGTACAATATGTTGTTTAGCTTCACCATGCAAAACAGGAAGATAACACACAATTGTGTAAACATGAATGAGGTAATATGGGAAACCTAATTTCGTATAACCACAATGAAATATTTTGTCTTTTGTTTTAATAGATGAGTGACATTTATTTTTCTTTGCCAAGAAGGGGAAAGCTTATTAGTTAGAACCGTTTTCAGTAATTGTGTCAATTGTCCATATGAAAAAGTTTCTTCACTTCAGGGCAGGTTTTTTAACTAGTGAGAATATTTAGAACAGAGGACTTCAAAATGAAGGCTGGCAGACTTGAAAAGGGATCATAAACAACTAGGTGAAAACTGTCTTGTTGCAAAATAATAAACATTTGGGTAAATCTTCTCTTCCTGATCAGATGGACTCATACTTTTCATAATATGAATTTTCAAGAAGGAAGAGAAGTTAAAACTAGGTGAGTTTTCCTGAAATAAAATGGCCAAAATATGGCTGAAAATACAGTATTTGTGGATCAGTTGGGTATTTTATTTTTTTCATTTAGGTAGTACTTAAAAAGAAAAAAAACAAAACAATGCACTATTTTGCTAGTAGGTGTCTTTCAAATTAAAGATATTTCCTTGTTTCATGATGGAGGAACTGTAATCAATGAGAATTAAGTCTTAAACATTTAAAAGGTGGAGAACAACAAACATACTAATTATTTGGAGTTTGTGTTTGTAAATACTCATAGATTGGAAAAAACTCCCATATTCCTGTGAGACTAGCAGTATTCATGCTTTTGATTATCACACATAATATAGGATCCATTCCTTCTAGGCTTTTAAAATTAAATTCCTTACTGTTGCTAACCAGCTCCTCCTCTTTTGCTGTTGAATGTTGTACTACGATAGCGTATTTATGCCTGAGTGTCCTCAGTGTGGAATGAACAACTCAGGCTAAAGCCAGTCTTGCAGGCTAACTCTGAACCTTCAGGCCTGTCTAAACCATATGGTGACTGCAATGTGAGTGTCCCAAAGACAACACAAATATGTAATCTGTATGGTGCTTTGTAGCATTGTGTGTGATATACCAGCTCAATTTGTGAGAGGTAGAACATTATCTTTTTTTGCTACTTAAATACTTTTATTCTGAAATAGAAAAAAAGAGAAAATAGTTATATAACTATGTTTGGTTAGTGAGGCATGCGTGTGATAGTTCAGGAAAACAGTCAGTACCAAAGCAGTGTACTAATATATACAGTGCCAATTCATAGAATCATACAATGGCCCAGGTTGGAAGGGACCTTAAAAGGTCTAGCCCTTTGTGGGAAGGGGAATTTTGATGGGATCATCTGGCAACCTGCCACACTGAATCTTGAAAACTCTTTGTGATGGAAGTTGTTGGGGAAGAGAAGAAAACAAAACATATGTTTCTGTGTGGTAGATAGTGACATCTCAGTTAGGGGTTCTTGTCTTCTTTCAGGTGTTATCGCTTAGTACCTTCACAGACTCTCTGTGGTGTCCAGTTTGTAAGCACTATCTGAATTCAGCTTCTCTTCAAGGCACGTACAGCCCCCCAGCTGGCCCTACAAGCACAGTTGCTCTCTGTGCCCCCACCTCCAATATCTTCACTTACTGTGTAGTTGCACCCAAAACCCCACAGAATTTTGCAGGTATTTTGCTGGCTACGTAGGTACTTGAAGGTTTTCTTCCTGCCTCCCTCCCCTCCAGCTTTGAGAATGTAATGAAATTAATAACAGTGGGAGGAAGACCTCTTTGAGAATGCTATTCAAAATCTGCGATCTTGCTTCTACCAAGTATCTCACACTCTGGTTTTGACTGTTTTCGCTTAACAGATCTGATCTGAGGAGTTCTTTTTATGCTTATGCCATTGTTTACCTGCACTGAAAGCCTTCATATAGAAAAGGCTAATGAATTAGAAAAGAAATAGTATAAGAGCAAAATGGGAACAGGAATACTTTATCTCTCTGAGCAACCAGGCAGGCAGAAAGGAGAAAAATGTGGCAAGTAAGAGATGGAGAATAGGAAGTTTAAGGTCTAAAGTGACTCTAATTTGGAGACATTGCATATATTTTCCAGCTGCAGGATGTGAAGCAAGATGTCAGTAGCATAGCTGGAGGTTAAGATAGGGCTGGAAGACAATTGGGACACACAGAATCAATTGTATAGCTGTCGCAGCAAAAATGTATTTGGTTCTGCATGTAGAAGTTTCACAGTTACTCCAAACACATGCACAATGCTATATAGCTTGCAGCAATGGTTATACTGGTTGACAATGGGTGACAAATCCAGTTGGTTAACTGGAATGGAGTGGAATACAGTAGAGCATAAGACACTTATTCTGCAAAAGGGAAGCCCAAACTCCTAATACTAGGTCTTATAGGAGATACTAAAATACTGGGGTAGTACTGGGATAATAGTAATTAGAACAGAATGGTGATTCATTATCACACAGCCTCCCTCCAAGACTGCCCAGATGTCTCAAGTGAGAATGCCAACATTACAGCAAAGAACAAAATAATCAAACAGCCAGAGATGGGGAAATCCACTTAGAGGGAACTTTTCTCCAAATTATTTTTTAAATTATTGTCTTTTAAAACATGAAATGCAGTCCATAACCAGTCTTTCCAAACCTTTTAACAGTTAGTTAGCATAAAATTCCCAAGAATATCAAGAGTTGTAAGTGCTAAGTCCTGCTTTGAGTCTTGGTAAGGTCTTGATATCAGTGACATCCTGTGTCATTGAATTCCATAATTTAATTATGTGCTGCATTAAAAAGTATGTTCTTTTATCAGATTTGGAGCTCCTGCTTTTCATTTTCACTTAGTGTCCTTTTGTTCTTGAATTATGAGGCACAGGACTACAGAAGCTCCTGATCTATTTTCTCTTTGCCACTTACCATTTTTATGCTTTCATCATATCCCTCCTTATTCATCTTTTTTTTTTACTAATGTTAACAATTCCATTTTTTTCAGTCTTTTCATATGAAGGCGTCTCTATATGCTTAATTACCACAATCACTCTTCTCTGAATACCTTCTAATTCAGTAATATCTTTTTGTGATGGGGTGACCAGTATTTCACATTGTTCCAGAGAAGGGAAAATTATTGATTCATATAATGACATATTTTCTTTCTTTCTTATTCCCCATCTTATTTCTTATGCATCTGAAAATTTTATGTGCTTTTTGACTGCAGCTGCTCATCAAGCAGGGCTCTGCATTGAGCGGTCTGCAGTGAGACCCAGGTGCTTTTCATAAGATGGTGCTAGCGATTTACATCTCTGATAAAACAAATGGTCTATTCCATGTTTAGGTTTCTTTTTTTGTTTTGGGGATTTTGGATTTCTTTTTGTTTGTTTATTTTCTCAATAGGTCTTATTTGCATTTAAATAAATTATTTTCACATCTTTTAATATGGCCACCCATATCCCTGAATCAATTTTCTCTCAGGTTTCCTGTCTTGTTTAGACTTGGTTAGCAATATTTTCTTGGTATTTTGTAAATTTTACTAAACTGCTGTTCTTTTATTTTTTTAACATTAATTAATACCTTTATGGTGCCTTGAAGCACACTGCTGTTGAGTTTCTGATATAGTGAAAATTGACTATATATGCTTTTGGTTTTTTTTAATCTTTGAGAAAAGTTTTGCTTCGTTTTGCATCCTATCCCAAAATTACTTACTCTCTGACTGAGATGGAGACTGAGTCTCTTGAGAGGAACATTGTTCTTGCCACTTTTATTCAATTACTCTAAGAAGGTTAAGGGCCAAGTTGCCTTCACAATTGAAGTTAAATAGTTGAGAAACAATTACCCTGTTTGTAACCACAAGTATGGAAATTAAGGACAGAGAATGAAAATGTAATTAATTCATCATGTTGGGCAGACACATTCAAAATCAAGATGGGAGCAAGCTTTTAACATAACAATTCTTAAAATTGTCTTGGTGATAATCCTAAAAACCAGCAATATAATCAGTCCATATCAGCAGGAGTATGAGAGTCCACTTCTTACACCTAAGACTTTGTGTGAAAATAAGGAAAAAACAAACTAGTGGTATGGTCTAGACAACTGTTAATTTTCAAGACTTTCTTTCACAATCTGATATGAACCAAGACATTTCTAGATTTGGAATATCTAAAGTTCTTGTTGGAAAGGGGAAGGGCAAACTTATTTTGAGGCTTTATACATCCTTACCTCCCCTAGGCCTGCTTATTTCCTGGTATCTCTCTCTCTTTCTCTCAAGTGTTCTCCATCCTCTCCATGAGAGAGTCTATGTGTGCTTCATCAACCCTGACTGCCTACAGTATGCAACAGACTTCACCACCTTTCTTCAGCAAGACGATTGCTTGCACAGAGAAGGCTCCTCAGACTGCTTGGGACATCTTCACAGATGCATGCCACTGCCTTGAACTCAGAATGGACACTAAAAGAGATCCTGAACATATTGGTGGGAAATGTGATCAGACACCTGCAACTCAGATCCTACTTGTTTGGTAAAGGAACTATAAGGACAGATAGAACTTTTTGTGATATTCCCAGAGTTTTATCTGACATAAATCCAGCATTTGCCATACCATAGTCCAGCCAACCCTAATCCAAACTATTCTGGGTGGAACAGAGGTTGACAACAGCTAACAGGTGACCACAGGTATCAAGTATTTAATTTGTGAACAAGCCTGTGAAAATACTAGTAACCCCTCAGTAACTAGTGCTGGTGCTTGATGAGAGGACAGAACATGGAATATAATCTATGGCTATCTGTGGACCAATTATACATACATATATATATATGAACACATATATATCTCTGTGTATAAGAGTATTTATACTACATATATTCTTTTTCCTTTAGCAAGCTACTATGACACAGTAAAATATAGGATGCAGAATTATAAGAGAGTAACAATAAAACTTGCCACTGTGACCTTTTTGTTAATTTATAGCAACACAAAAATTACCTGTATAATATAGCACAGATGAAAATATAAACAGAGTTTCTTATTTGAAGGAAGAATAGGAAGAAAACTCAGTGCTCTTCACTTAATTTTGGAAGGCACTAAAATATCACAGGGCTTGTGCAGCATAAGAAAGTGACAGAGATAGAATATAAACTGTACAGTTACTCTTATTAGTGAACATAATGTTATATTAATGACACTTTTGCATCAAATATAAGAACAGAAACTATACCGTGTGTCATTTAGTTAATTTAGAGGAAAAAATTTGCACCAAAAATCAGAGCTCACTGCAACAATTCAAAGCTGAATGCCTTTCACAACAGATTTGCAAAATAAGCAGCAATCTAATAAAAAGTTATGTCAGTTTTTACAATTTGCCAGCCAAACCTACCTTAAATGATTGGCGGCAGAGTTTCATGGAAACAATGCATGTGGAAAAGAGTGACAATACGACAATACTGTGCTTGGTGCTGGCTTCGTACTGAAAATATCTGTGCTTTGCAATTGCTGTGGATTAATATATCTCTTGAAATGTGTGTACATTCAGGTAGTATTAAGAGATAAATATATGCCTTTTCAGTGGTGCTTTTTTATTTGGAAGAATGTCACAGAATACTTTTCAACACCTCTAGGAAGCTGTTACCCACTAAACAAAGCCTGTAGCCCACTATTTTTCATGTAAACCCATCATGATGAAAAATATCAATAAATAAGTATTAAAATCCTGTCCGAAATAAACCTGTATTGCTAAAACATTTTAGGGAAGAATCTGTGCTTCTTTCTTTGCAGGATTTTTTTTTTTCTTTTCTTCCTCTCTAGAACCTATATGAGAATTTATTTGAATATATTCAGATTTTCACATTATCAGGCAGGCTTCTTGGTTCTCTACTTTCCTTAAACGGCTATGCATTCACGTATGTTCCCCAGTGTAGAACCCATAAGAGACACTGCATTTCTCAAATAGAATGTTTTAATGCTTTCCATCCTTCCATGCTGATAGTCCCAAGTAATGACTTATTTCTGGGGAGTGGTATAAATGGTTATTACTTTAATGTACAAGATAGTAAGTCAAATATCACAGTGGGAATAAACTGTTAATGATTATATTGGCTAAAATACTTGTTTATTTGGGAAGACAGGTTTCATCCTGAAGTCTGTGACAAGAAGAACATCAAGTTTGGATCATAGGAGTTTATGTTACTACTGGGAGTAGGATTGGGTGGTGGTTTTGGTACCTCTGCATTTCAATTTCATATAATCCATAATATAATTGATTTCTTTTTTCTTTTGGCTAAGCAAACTAATAGAATTATGAGGCACAAAAGGTAACCTTTCTGAATTTAGCTTTTTTTTTTTTTTACCTGAAGTTTACAACCATAGAAGTATATGTGTAAGATACTCAACTGTCCTATACTTGATCAAGAACTTGATCAAGTGACAAGTTTTTGCTGCCCTTGCTGGAGATTTTCCACATATATACAATCACAAAGACATAAGTATGTGCAATTTTATTATTTAATTCTTACAATATCACTTAAAGTTAAAATCATATCAGTAAAAACTAACAGGAATTCTGTTTTTAATAAAGTGGAACTCAGATTTGATCCAAATATGACAAAGATACTGTTGAAAAGCTGGGTTTTTTATAAACACTTTCAAGTCATTTGGGATTTCGTTGGGGTTTTTTGGTTCTTTTTTTTTTATGATGGCACTCTACTTTTCAAAGACACTGACTTTTTCCTGACACTTTTAATTATACTTTTCTGTGTAAGACAAACCATGATCCTTAAATCGTACAGTCAAATCTCTCAGAGCAGAATTATATATGGTTCCCAGAAGAAAACAGCTCAAAACACTAAAGCTGGATGGACAGATGCATTAATATTACATTAACTTCAAATATTTTTTCTATACCATATTTTGGGAAATGGAGAATCTATCAAATCAAGTATTTGACAGGTAACGTACAAAGTATCATGTCATTTATCTGTTAGACAAGAAAAAGCGCTTCTGTCTGAATCTTAAAAGAAACTTCTGTCTTCATACTTAGAAAGATTTAACAAGATACTCAGATCTTGCCTAAGTAAAAGATATCCATATAATTTTCTTCCATATTAATTATTTTTTAAAGTATGTAAGGGTATCATTCTGTATCAATCTGTGAACGTCAACAGGTGTGTGAATGCTGTCCATTCATAGAATGGATTGCCTTTTGACATAACTCTCAGGGTGCCTACTTTGAATTTTCCCAAAGTCAGGGCTGAATCAATGGAAATTCTTAATCTTTTCCTTTCTATCAAAATTAAATGAATACTGCAAACTATTGTGGTATATTCTCAAGCATTACTGACAATTTATTGTAAAACCTTACCAAAAAAGAATGTAAATAAAATTTAAAATGTTCTCTAGCCTGAAATTTCTCTGTTGTATTTATCTCTCTGGTCCTGTAAAAACCTGATTCTACTGAATGAATAATATTTTTATTTTAAAGGCAAGTCTTTAGTGGGAAACTCAAAAGAAATTAGCTGCCTTGTCATTTAAAAGCGACAGTAGCTGTGATAGCTTAACTCATTGACTTGTTTTTCCTTTTTCGTCTGTTTTTTGTTAAATTTCAGATTTCATTGATTTTGAACAGTGAAACCAGATTGGCCTTTAACTTTTAGGTTCCAGTTCATATTCCAATAAGCAGGTATAACACAGTTCTGTTCATGCAATAGTAAGTTAGAGCTGCAGGAGGCAGGGGGAGAAAAAAATCCCCCAAGAGTAAAACAATGAAGTTTATAATGTCTTTTTCTTTTAAATTAAAAAAAAAAAAATCAATTCAATTAGCTTATTTTTGTAACTTCGAAACTATGTGTGTTTTCAAGGTACTGGATTTTTTGGGGGGGGGTTTGTTTGTTTGTTGTTTGTTTTTGTGGGGTTTTTTTTGTTTGGTTTTTTTGTTGTTGTTGTTGTTGTTTTTTTGTCCCAGGCTAGATTTAGAGAAGCAATTAAAGATTTAGACTACAAGAAGTGTTGATCATAGTTACATCCTAGCTTGCTATTATACAATACACTTTTCTCACCATAAGACCAGAAAAAACCTGAAATCCCCAGAAGACATGGTACTTATTTTAAAAAAGAGACAGAGGTAAAGAAACTTGTTAATCCTGTGACTAACTGTAAAATAATTTTAATGTTGCAGTAGCTAGTTTGCATGCAAACATCTCTGAACTGCCTTGTAAATTTTAGCCCAATGTTTGAAGTGTTTTTCCTAACATTAACTGAGAAAAATGGGATTATAAGTAGAGTATGTTATTTAAGTTCTTTCCACCTCCCAGGACCTGGTAAATCCAAGTAAGAAGGTCTATCATGGATATCAGTTGGTATGCCTTAATACAGATTCAGTTTGAAATACTTCTACTGGAAGCCTACTACAGATTCAGTTTTAAATCCTTCTTGTACTGAAAAACTACTTGGACATGTGTTGTGTTGTTCCATATCCTGCGCTTCTCCTTAGATGGTCAGTTCGTAGTACTTGCTGTGGGGGAAGCAGATCTGATCAGGATGGACAAACAATGCAGTGTTGAGTCAAACTAGTTCCACCTTTTTTGATTGAACTTTAGACATATATGAAGTAATAGTAATTGTTAGATATACGGGGTGTTTTTAAAGTTCAGTGAACCACATATAGAAATACCTGACTTCTTTCAAAGTAATTCTTTGTGTGTCTGTGTCAGCTAAAGATTTTCTTGTACACTCAAAATAGATTTGTGGTGTTTATGTTATATTGTTTGTGAGCTCATCAACATGTATCTTGCTAATAGAACCCCAAGATAAAGTTTAATCTTAAGACTGTATCCTAGTCTTTTCCCTACTCTGGATACATAACTCACTTCTGTTTTTTATGCCATGGACAGTTCATATTCAACTATACCTTGTTTTCATCTTGCCTCTGTAAGTTTTATCAAACTTGCATGCATTCTTTTTGCAACTGAGACAGAAAAATATTTTCTTATCTTTCTGTCTCATCACCTTATCTCATTTACCATTCTTTAAATTAATAATTTGATAGTTGATTCATATGTTGCTTAAGCCTTTTATTATGGCTTGGTTGAAGAGGAGGCTTTCATAAGCTAAGTTTGAAAACCTGGCTTGCAGCTCTCATGATGTTGAATTAGGATGCATAATTTATGTCTTTAGTTGTGATATATGGAAACAAATAGTTTTAATATTGTCCTGATACAAAAAGAATTTAGAAATTTCTTATATGACTGAGTTTGTGTGTGAGAGACAATAAGCTAAACAAAATCACAAATGTACCAGGAAATCCTTCAGATATTTACAGTATAAGCTTTTCTGTGTCCCAAGAGATCAAAAGAAAATTATGTGGGTGGTGCACTTTTTGCCTGCTTCTCATCTTGAGGCTTCCCAAAGTGGTTGTCAGTGGAAGATCTGTATTGAGCCAATCAGACATCCAGTATTAAGCAAAATGCATGATCTTTGCCCCCTTGGTAACAGTTGTGTTTAGCAGAACGCAAAATGTGTTGCTCTAAATCGTTGCTCTAATTGGCACCTTTGTTGACAGTCTCAAAAGAAAGGTCAAGATGTGGTTAGGCGTGGGACTGATGTACTGTCTTACTCACAGCTACAGCCTCCTTGGCTGAATGCAACAATTTATTGAGCAGGCATTTGCTTTTTAAATTCTACGGGTATTTTAGCAAATTCCATGAGTAGATATTATTGACATTTTATCTTTTATTTTTAATTATTCTTTTATTTTATAGTTTGCCACAGATAGCATGCTTACTGCATGCATTAAATCTAGATAAGAAAAAAGGAAAGTGACATTTTTGCCAAGCTAGTGCAACAAATATCTGTAACCCAGTCATATAATAAATTTGCTTACTGTTGACAGGCACTGCTTTATGTAGTGGAATATTAAAATCACCTAGGCCAAGCTACTTTGGGTGTTTGAACAAAGTACACATTAGAACACCTGAGTTTAAAAATCTCTATTCCATATATAGTCATATTCTATGAGATGTAGGCACTCAAAGAGGGTGATTCAGAGCCCTAAATTAGTTGACTAAAGTTAGACAGTGTGAATACCTCCTACAGTTGCAATATGTTGTAGAGGGACAAAAAGCAGGCAAGTGAAGACAGAAAGGGAGGAATGGAGTATTAAGGACAATAAATTAAGTAAGTCTGTAGTGAACTTTAGAAATTATTAGAAATTATTTGAGATTTTTGACAAAAGGAAGATCAGTTTTCTTGTTGTAGCACTAAACCAAGTATGCTCTAAACCAAGAAGCATCTTCATAGGTAACTGTAACAAGAATGTAGATATGACACTTTCAGCTGTTATTATCTTTACATCCTTTTGTTGTATCTGCATTTTAATTGTTCCTGCAGTCCCTAGTCAATACTGGAGGATTAAAATAGAGATATAAATAATTCCTTTTTCAAAGAGCTTACAAGAAAAATGGGATTTATAGGTGAAGAATAGAAAGGCAAAGGGGAGAAGAAAGAATGAAATTACCTGCTCATAGTCATGAAGGATAAGGATTCTTTCTTTTTATAACATGGACCACAATCTATAATCCCTTACAATTTCCATGTGTGAAAGGATTTATAACACACAACTTTTAGAAATTACTTTGTTTTTTAAAAAGTTTACTTTTACTAAAAGAGAAAGTATTTATACTCATGAGTAATGATACCACAGTAAACACTCTCATTTACATTTATAAGGGTTGGGTAGAGTTCTTAAAAACATAATCCTTTCACAGTACTTATGGGGTTTATTGTGTTTTATTGTATTTCCTATTTTATTAAAATAAGTCATTTAGACTGTAGCCACTTTTTTAAAGAGAAATCAAGAATTCTGCATTCATCTGTCTTTAAATTTATTAGCTCATTAGTCACTGTACAAGTGGATGACAAATATCAATTTTTCAGCTTCAAAACCAAAGTTTACTAAAAGACAACATCCTATGTTTCCCAGACTTTTTTTTTTTCTTTTAATTTGTATTTGACATCCACTTAGAAGACTTTTTGGCATTTAATGGGATTGCTACAAAACTTTCTTGTCATTCATGAATTTTCCATTAAAGGCTGTTATTATTTGGCTTGTTAAAGCAAGTGCATGATAAAAAAATAAGTATCATTGTTTGGGAAGAAATGGGAAGCAAATTCTTCTGTTAAAATCAGTAGAGCTGTTATTTCCCTTGTTCTCTTTGATCGACTTTCATTCTACTGACTCATTGTAAATTGACTCTGTTGATACAGTTTTGAAGGTTCACATGCTTAGTTTTGATAAAGCTAATACATGAATGACTAGTTGTAGATTCAGGGTTTCCAGTTCTAATATCTGATAGTACAGATGGTCTGATTTCATTCTATTTCTAGTGGCTCTTTTTACAAAAGTACACTATACTGGTCTAGAGCAATATTTCTTGATCGTACGTGGATTTCCTAAACTGTATGGTATTTTACATTTGGGGTTAGATTTGACCCGGGCCATCTGTTGAAGACATAATATATATATATAACTGTATATATTGTATTGTGGATGCAATTTAGCATCCAATGCCAGTTATTATAAGTCTGTTTGATCTTACTGTATAGAGGCCTTCAGCTGTGTACCTGTTTAGTAGCAGAGAAGTGCTAGTTTCAGCTTGCATTCTTTTATTTTATAACATTCAAGAAAATTATTTAAGCATGTTGCCTTCTGCCTGAAAATACTGAGATTAATTTATATGGCCATTTATCCTACTCAACAAGATCATGTGGATTTTTGATTAGCTACAAAAGAGCTCAGTCTCTATTCAATGCCTGATGACTATGGTTTTCTTTAGATAGGCTCATAAATTTTGTCTCTTAATAGAGAGAAAGTGAACTAACACCTGTTGCGGTGTCACATATTTAGCTCTGTGAGCTTTATAACTACTAATTGTTGAGATTTTTACAGTTCTATAAAAAAATCTTTAATGTTAAAGAATTAGAAAAAATTAAGATTTGCTTCTTATTGTACCTATCACTTCATAGTTCTTCCCTTGCCTAACTTTCCATACTTTCTTGGGTTATTTTAATAAATTGTTCAGATATGTTGGATTAAGAATGTATCCTTGCATAACAACTACTGCAATCAGTCCTGATTTTCTTTGTTCCCAAATAAAAAGATAAGTCCTTTCATTCCATCACTATCAAATTTCTCTTTATTGTGGAGCAGGAGCCAGACACTGAATATTTCTGTAGCATGGGACATGCCAACTCTGCAGATGTCATAGAGCACATTCCCAATATGATGCAAGTTCTGTATTTTGGCAACAGAAAGACATTTCCTATACTTCTCTTGCTGGTGTCCTGATAAAGCTAGACAGGAAATAGGACAAATGGACCAGGCAGCACATGGGGTCATGTTCTAAGAGCATTAAGTTTAGATTCAGCCGGAACATTCTGAGCTACTTATGCTGTTCTTAATTTTCTGCTCTCTTACAACATCAACATTAAACATATTTATTTTGCTTGCTTATGTGCACATTTTTGCTTAAAAGTGTTAACATTTTTTGTATGTCTGAATTACAAACCAGCCTATATCTCAAAAATGGCTAAGCAACTGGCTTCACTTAGTATCTGAAATTGTGTCTCAACTCCCTTTCCATCTGAACCTGTCTTCCTTCCCACCACCAAAGGTGATCTGAAAATAAAGAAGAAACCCACTTATGAAACAAAAGTGGTTGGTATAATGAAGGTTAAAAA
>WBMY01009768.1:444672-487409 GCA_013397315.1 Donacobius atricapilla | reverse complement strand
AAAAAAAAAGAAAGAAAAAAGTGTTTTACCTGTTACTAGAACAATTAAAAGCTGGTTGTGGTTTAATGCCAGCAGTCAGCTCAGCCCCACACAGACACTTGATCACTCCCCCACAGTGGGATGGGGGAAGTGAATCAGAAGGGTTTAAGTGAGAAAACTTGTAGATTGGGATAAATTTAGTCTCATAGGAAAGCAAAAGCCACTCACAGAGGCAAAGCAAAACAAGGAATTCATTCACCTCAGGTGAGCAGGCGTTCGACCATCTCCAGGCAAGCAGGGCTCCATTGCGTGTCACATGGGACTTGGAAAAACAAATGCCATCACTCTGAGTGTCCCCCTTTCCTTCTTGTACCTCCAGCTTTATATATCGAGCATGACATCGTGTTGTATGGAAGATCCCTTCAGCCAGTTTGAGGTCAGCTGTCCCAGCTTCCTCTGTATCCTCAGCCTTGATGGTGGGGTGGAGTGAGAAACAGAGGTCTTGAGGCTGTGCAAGCACTACTTAGAATTATGTAAGACATGGGTGTTATCAACAGTGTTTTGGTCAGAAATCCAGGACATATCACCATATAGTCTACTGTGAAGACAATTAACTTTATCCCAGCCAAAACATATAAAAAACTAAATTCAGAATATTAATTATCTCAAGTATTTCTTGAACCCAATGCATTCTTCATAGAATACATAGCATAATAGCTTCAAAACTAGTTTCTGTTCTTATATCCACTGATGTACACTTCAGGAGAGATCACTGTCGGAGCTATTATCCTCATGGAATGAAAGAAAAAACATTTTTGATTCTTATTTTTTCCTTCACATTTTGAATTTAAAAATTAAATTTCCCTATAAATATGTAGTTTCTGTTATAAACTGTGACTCCTTGTCTGAGGCTATA
The DNA here is from genome assembly GCA_013397315.1 of Donacobius atricapilla. Classification (NCBI taxonomy): domain Eukaryota; kingdom Metazoa; phylum Chordata; class Aves; order Passeriformes; family Mimidae; genus Donacobius; species Donacobius atricapilla. Next base: position 486,514 of record WBMY01009768.1, on the reverse strand, counting down.
ATATATTTTCTTGGGTCACTTGAAGACAGGTAGGATTAGATATAGTGTAGCTCAGCTTTGGTTTTTTTGTCATTTTTTACTGGTAGCAAGTTCATCTCACTGCTTGTGTTTCCATGCAACTATGTGAAGTTGATGTTTCACTTCTTGATGAATAAAGTCCTTCTGATTTCCTTGCACGTCAGTTGTAGGACTCGTAAGTGAGGTGCAAGTGTTGTGTAGTTAGACCAAGAATATCATATATTTAGAATTTATCAGCATAATTATGTGTTTTGTTTCATTATTCAGAACTTATCAGCCCAATTGTGTGATTTGTTTTGTCATTCACTTTCCTTTATAGTGTTTACATGCTGAGAATTTTCTTCCAGGCTTTCTGGAAGAATGCCAGACTCTAAGTAAGTTTCTTTTCCTCTTCCTTGTTACCGTTTTATTCAAATGCTCTTGTGTGTTCCGCAAGAGGATTCCAGCTGCATGAATTCAAACAGCAGAGAGTGCAGGAGAAGACAATTTTAGCACAAACTCATTGCTTTCTGTGGTTTTGCACGATGCTTATCAGAAGCCGTTGTTCATGTACTGGCTAACATTGGAACATGTGGCAGTGTGAGATGGACAGCTATTCAACACCAACATTTTAGAATTCTGGAAAAAAAAGGCATGCCATGTGTTTTTCTTTTGTTTGACAATGTGAGGAAGGGCAGTTTTCTGGCCACTTTAACAGCCATTTGCAGTCATTTAGTTTAATGTCTGTGGAAATACACAGTGCAGCTCAACTATGCCATGAAAGCCTTTCAGTGCCTGAGTGTTAGTGTTGAGCTGTCCTGCCTTATGTAAGCCAAATGCTTTTGAAATGGAGCCACTTTCAGAAATCTTGTCTCTGGAGAGATGTGCCAGGACAGGGGCATATTGGTTTTGACTTGAGAACTTGTAACCATTTTTCCTAGCCAGATTAAATATTGCTAATGACAGCACTTCTACAGAGAAATGCAAGTGAACATTCTGTAGATAACTCTACAGGAAGGAAAGAATAAATCTTCTCCATGCCTGTTGTTTTCAAAGTCTAGTCTTAGAAAATTAAAGGACAGGAGAAAAATAAATTATTAATACTGCTCATGAAATTTTAAACGTACAAACATATCTTGAAATATAGTAGCAGGAGGGTGATAAACCCACACCCTTTCCACTTTTTTTCAGTGGTGGACATGTTTGTGCAACAGTACTCAAGCACAGCTTCTTACTGCAGGTGCTTTTACCATTTTGGGAGTTCACTGCCCTTGTTTTGTTAGCCTCAGCAGTTTGAAAGTGTTGGCTCACCCGCAGTGCTTGCAAATATATCACTGTCCATGCTGCCTTTGCTTTTTGTATTTACTGGTGTCTTATGCTTCAGGGTTTCCGATGACCTTGAGAAGCTGTGATCATTTTTTACATCTGAAAGAGTGCCAATTCATTTATTAAGACAGAGTCTGCGAGGCCTGGATAAATTTATTCTATCTAACATTTAATAGAACATTAATATAAAAATGTGACTTATGCAGTGACATACTCAGCATTATCCTTCCAAGGTTTATATTTGAGTGTTGCAGGGCCCCACCTCTCTAGAAGGTACTGTGCTATCAATCTAGCACTGAGGTGACAAGGCCAGTGATGTTTTTCTCTGGTGGTTATTTAATAATTAATTTTTCATTGCTAGTCTGTTCAATAAATGGATTGCAACATTTAAGACCAGTTTAATAGGTTTACAGGTCCCTTATAAATTCCAACAATGATAATAGTTAATAGGAGAATAATGAATTTGTGCTCAAAGATCTCAAGATCAATCAAGCAAATTAAATCTGGCCTAGGCTGTGGCTGCTGAAGTGGTTTTTTTGTTTGTTTGTGTGTTTGTTTGTGAATCTTTTTTTCTATAAAATATGCCCTGTGTGGATAACTCTATCTGATGATTTGATGAATTTCTTAGTGTTTCACTTGTCATATTAATTTAAATCTTTAATCTGAGGATGTAGAAGGCATATGAAACAGCACATTAAATCAATAGTATGTTGCAAACAGTGTCTCCGAAGAGGGTGCCAACGTGTAGGGGAATGCAATAATAGGAATAATAAAAAGAAATTGTATCTTGGTCTTTCAACATATGTTAGTAAGATGCTGTTTGTCAATTAAAAGATTTTAAAAACCAACAAAACATACCTCAGCTTGTAAAGGCAAAACTTTTCATTGGGCTTTATCACATAATCAAAATGCAAAGTAAAAAAAAGTTCACATGGGGAAACCTTGCCAGTTACTGTGAGGATATGAGAGCATCAGCCCTACAAAGAAAGGGTCTATTGCTTAGCAGAGGTTTGCTTGGCTTTTAAAATAGGTGGTTCTTGGTCTCATTAGAGTTCATGGTAGTCAGAGGTAACCTCATTAACAAAGTTAATAAAGGAGGAAGGTACATTTGGTTTATCTTCTTGCTTTATGTCGCACCCAGAGCCTGATTTTCCAATTTTCTCCATACTTTTCTGTATAATCACTTGAACTGGGGTGATTCTGTCATTTCACAGCCATTTCCACAGCTCTTTATTATTGCACACACAGTACACTGGAAAAAGATTCAAATCACTGTTATTCATTCCTGGCACTGAAATTATCTTACTGAACATCTATTCACTTCATAACCCATTTTGTATATTTGTAAAATAAAAACCAAGTTGATGACCTCAGTAAATGTGTAAATTAAAAATGCTAGATAAGAACATAATATGTGAGATTCACAACAGTAGGAAACTGAGGCATTCATATTTCCAGAACTTTGAGATCTGACTTAAGATCGTTTCTTACCAGTTCTTTTTTAAAAGAATTCTGCCTAGACATGACACTATATTAAATAAATAAATAAATAAATAAATTGATATAACCTGAAAAAGAAGTGGAAGGGGAGGGAGAACTGCATGCAACAACCACATCTCTTGTAATCTAGGTTCTTAAGAAAACAACCTAGGGTAATACTACACATTTAAACCAACCCTAGACAGCCAATACTGCATGTGACGCATCGGGGAATTTCCTTAGCCTTTCTTGTTCTTCACATAAACCAAAGGTACCACCTCTCAAGCTTGCAGATAATGATATAGCAAGTAAACATTGAGTGGGCAGCAGTTAGCTATGGATGATGCTCCAGTTTTCTTCTGAGCAACTTCTAGAGAGAGCATAGGCTGTGTACCTGTATGAAGGTGGAGAAAAGAAGAGAAGGGCTTGGGAGAATCAGTTGCATTGGTTATTGCAGGTAGAAAGAAAATGGAATTGCAATGTTATGTTGTACTATTAAACTCTAGAGAGAGGGTGGGAGGATATTGTAGCAAAATATAAGAGAAAAACTTGGTTATGAGGGTATCACAAGATGATAAAAGGAGAAGAAAAGCTGGTAAACCTCAGTTTGCAAGAATTAATTATTTAGCCTTGATTAGTGAGGACCACATGTACTTAGAACAGGTACTACCTATCATTAACTGAACATACCCTGTTTCCAGTCTGGGCAGTACCTGATTAATAGTTACTATCCATGTTGATGTCTATCCTGACAAAAGTAGGTATTTCATTACTGTAAGCTGATCAGGTGCTGCAGGCTGGATTTCCCATGCTGCAACCCGTCAGTATCACCTGCTGTTTTTGCAATATTTGCCATTTTCAGACTTGGATTCACAATAATAGAATCATACAGTATTTTGGATTGGAGGAACTTTTAATGGTCATCCAGTCCAACCCCTTGCCATGAGCAGGGGCATTTTCAACTAGAACAGATAGCTCAGAGTGCTGTCCATGCTGGCCTTGAATGTTTCTGGGGATGAGGCACCTATCACCTCTTTGGGCAATCTGTGACTACCTACCTTGTGATAGGAGACATTGGTGACCCATTTCTGCATGCCATTTCTGTGGCTGGCTGTGACCATTTTTCCCAACAGTGAACAGTCATCACGGAGAAGTAATGGGCACTGACCAGTGAATGCAAATTGCGCTTACTGCATAGCAGATCACCACCAGGGTATACTCTGTGTAAGCTCTTATTTTGGGGTAAGGAGATGTAGAAAGCTGTTACTGGTTCCTGCCAGCTATAGGTCCATAAATAGTTTCTGGAGTAAGTTTGTGATTCACAGAAGGTGATGATCAGCAATAGTTTACTTGCGAACTATGTTGTGATTTCAGATAAGAACCTTGAGAGTGAGGAGGGAGAAGATAGGAAGTGTAGTAGGAAAATGTGATTAGTGTAGCTAGAAGAGAGAATCAGGTAGCAATTTTTTTTTTTTCTAAGACAGAAGATGTAACAAAGAGGGTTTTGAAGGAGGAGAGAAAAAAAGGAGATAGGAAGAGAGATTATAGAATGGAAATTTTAGATTGAAATTTTAAGTGGCTCACCCCCTTCCTTTTCCTCATGCACTCTCCTTTACTCTAACAAATGTCTTAATATTGCTGTGGCTGAAATCCACTTAATATTTGGTCTCTGAATACCCATGCAATTTCAGGGAAGTAATTTCTGAAACATAGGGGAAGATTCAAACTTAGTTCATATGGGCCTACAGATCAGTCACTAAATCCCAAGGAGTGCTATTTTCTAAAGTATGGGAGGAGCATTAGTGGGTAGCTTGAAGATAAGTATTAAGAATAGGTATGATGAGATTTGTCCTTGATGTACAACAAGTCAATGGAAAGAATATCAACAGCAAGCCTATGAAGTTGGATATATAGGGGGAAATCAGAACATTTAGCAACTATTCTCTCTCATAGAAAGAGTAGGAAAATTTATTAAAAGTAGTACCTTACTGATGGATCCATATAGGCAAATGGAAGAGTACAGTAATTTGTTTAGTGTTTTCTTTTTTTTTTTTACTTTGTTTTATGAGGTTAGCAGTAACACAGTGAATACAGTAGTGATGCAGAATGATAATATGCAAATTTTTGCATGAATTAGTGGCCCTTTAAAATGTGTCATGAAGCTACGAAGCCAGGCAGGCATTTATTGCACTAGTCCTTACTGTTGAGGAGAATTTCACTTGATTCATAAAAGATCCTTTTGTAGCCTAAAATAAATTTTGAAGAGGAAATGACTAGAAATACAAGAAATTGTATTTCCTTACCTGTTAGAAGTGCAATAAAATAATTCTTACAAAATCAGCAAGGTGGGAGTTTTATTTAAATTGTACACTCAGTTCATTCCTATTCTCTAGGTATGTAACTCACATATAAAACCAACATTATCTCAATTACAATGTCATCACCTTTAACGCTCCTTCTATGGGAACTAGTTATTTCTATGAATTTGGGAGTAAAAATCCTGTTCCTTGCACTCTGCCCAACAGTTCTTTGGGCTGGGCAGAGTGCAAAGATCTAAGCAGGAAACCTTTGTTGAGAATCTTTCTTTAGCCTATCCAAAATGTATTTTGTATTTTCCTGTAGTGCTCTCAGACTGATATAATTGTAACCTTCTAGAAATTGGTGTTAATATTCAGGCATTTAGGGTATGGAATCTTATGTCACTCCTTAAATACCTCTTATGGTTGGACATGCTATTTAAAATCTGGGCTTGTGAATAAAGTATGGTATATGAGGTGTCAGTTCATTCTATTTTAGGTTTATGAAAAATACCTTTTCAGTTCTACAGTATTGTAACATTTGACCAATGCTAACTTAAAGACAATCACTACATATTTCTGCAGAAAGTGCTTTGAAGACATTTGCTTTTACAAAAATATTAGATTTTAGGCATACAAAATAACTCTTCCAACTCCATCTAAAATATTTCTTTTGTGCTAGTGCTACTCTCATAGGACTCTGGAAGTGTTAAAATGTCCGCATAATAAATTTGATGTGCGTCTCACTTTAAACTTGGGGTCAACCCAACATTTTTTTTTTTAATGAATTTCCAAATAAAATGCAGTAGTTAGGTTTTTGCTTACTGAATGAATTCCTTAATTTTCATTCCATGTCATGGAGGATCAGAATGGTTGTCCCTCAGGGTCCTTTTATAACAGTAGACAGCATCAGAGGGAAATTCAGTGAACAGTGAAAAGCTTCAAAATGGAAACATTGCAGCATTTACACTGAACCTGTTTTTATCCCATATTTCTAGTAGCTAAGTTATGCACTGGAAAGCTTATTTTACTTAAAAAAAAAGAAAAAAATACATATAAACACTGTCCCGTGTAGCAGTCAATGGTCTTGTTATTCATATAAATACCTAAAGCTCCTTAGAATCTGGCTGGGCTCATAGATTCAGTGACATCTTGAGGGAATATGATAAAACATGCTTCCCAACACCAACTTGGTCCTTTCCTGGGAATAAGCTACTTGTTCTTATGAGAATGTAGTCACTGTGGTGCCCTGGCTCTGATAGACCTGATCAAATAACTTCCTACCAAAGTGGCCAGCTTCTTATTCCCTGGGACAGAAAGATGTGTTTCTTCCTCTTCACTCTATTAATAGTGTTTAGATTCTAATGGATTGGTCTCGAGGAACTGAATTCATACCTGCTGAAAGCACCAATTCCAACTTGATTCAATCAGCCATATAGATCATTTATGGACCATGGGCAGCCTCAGGGCAATGCTTCTTCAAAAATAAGTAAGAAAGTATGATATGAACTCTGTATAAATCCACATCAGACTTGTAACAGGTGGGTTGAAGTAAAAGTAATTTAGAAAAAAGATTAGTGTTCCTTTCAGGAATATGCAGATTAATTAAGTAATTAGGACAGAGGGCCAGATCCTCAGGGCACTGCAAATCATCATCACTTAGCTGAAGTTACTGAAGCTATCCTGATTTATAACACCTACAGAATTGATCCAGTAGCAAATCCTTAGCGTTAAGGATTAGTGTTTTCTCCTCGTAATAGAGCTGCAGGCATCCAGGATGACAGTTGGCTTGAGGGGCAAGTTCAGAATACAGATAAAAGACAACATGCACATTTAGAGCATGTGGGGAACTTAAGACTGCAGAAGACCTTCTGTAGTTTCTGTGTTCAGTTCCTTTTTACTGTTGCAAGCAATGACATCTTATCATGCCATTCAATTTTTTTCCTTGAAACAAAAAGTGGTTGGTTGAGGCAGGATGGTATTTTAAGCACACACAGCATTACTTTGAAAAACAGATTGAATAGAACTTTTATCACATGCTGCCCTCTGGTTTCTTTTATGATCATTATTTCATCTTTCATTTGAAAAAGGAAGGAAATAGTACATTAAAAAGGTGGTGATGAGGGGTGTGCCGTGTATGTCTGTGGGATCTATATAGATGACCTATGTTTCTAGAACGGGTAGCATTGAGGAACATGATAGAAAGGCACAGTAAGTTGACTTGGTGCTTTGTAGAGCAGTATGAAGTTTCACTTAACTTACCACCTGAGGTATCTGTTCATCTGGGAATGATCAGCACACCCCAGTTCTCTGTGCTGTGGCTACTGAGCGAAGAGTTTGGTCTGCCTAACCTATAGCGATGGCAGCAACATGCAAAGCCAGAAGGACAACAGCTTGGTTTACAAGTAGCATGCTGAGTCTGCAAAGACCAGATAGATTGAAAGACTGTCTATTGACTTGTAAATTCAGGAAATTTGATAGTGAATCCTGTGGAGTACTGAAAATGCATAAGTGTTTTGTACTGTTTATGAATGCAATTTACAGAAAAGGATTACACTTTGGATGAAAATCTGCTTTTTATGCAGAAGTTCTGAATAAATTCTGGAAATTTTTGATTAGTAATGAAGTGTAACCTCAGCTCCACACACATTTGAAATTGTGTGTCATTGTTTTTAGCTGTAGAGTTTTGCTTGCTTCAGATACCAGAGGAGTGCATATGTGACAATGTGGTGTACAGGGGGGAAGATGTGAGAAAAGGAGAGAAAGGAGGGCTTTTTTGATCTTCCAAAATGCTGTTCCTGATTAGTGATAGGGAAGATAGCATGGATAAGCATTTGGTGTTCATTCCCTAAACTCAATCTTTTTAAAATTTGAATTTATCCAAATATCTTTATCTCCTGAGAAGAATGAAAATTAACATTTTGGTGAGAAATGTGTTATGATATTTCTTGATGTATTTTTTTTTTTCTGACTAGCTTTGAGAGTCTCTGGTGCATTTCAGATTCAGTTAAGGTACCATCAAATCTTTAAAAGGCAATATATACAGAAATTGACTGTCATGAAACACTAATAAAAGTTATCAACCTTGTTATCTTTCCAAGCTTGTATGTTCTTATTTTCCTTATCAAATACAGTATATTGTGAATGAGAATTGCTTTATTTATTCAACTAAATTGTTTTGAAACAATAAGAATAACAAAAGATTTCTGTGAGTGTTTCGCTGGAAAACTATTATTTGCTCCTCCTAAGAAAATACTGACTCTCCTGCAGCAGTGTAGTTACATTTCAAATCTGGAGCTAAATCATATTAACACTAAAGATAGCCTGCCTATGGTGAATAGGCTAAAATATCTTAATATTTAACTGGCTAATTTTGGGGTTGTGGCTTCAGGGTTTTTTGACTGTTTTGGGTATTTTTAGGTTTTTTTAGAGGTGAGGCTAAAATATCTTAATATTTAACTGGCTAATTTTGGGGTTGTGGCTTCAGGGTTTTTTGATTGTTTTGGGTATTTTTAGGTTTTCTTAGAGGAGAAAGGCACTTTTGCTGGTTTTTTTTCTTGATTTGTTTTTAGAAACAGGTCAAAGAATTCAGGTCATGAAGAAGTTCATAGCAATATCTGGAAAATCAGAGGTTTGAGATAGGACATTCTCACTTGCAGGAATAACATATGTTCAGACGATATTTTAAGTATCAGTAGTAGTGCATGTGTTCACTGGCTTAGTATTCTTGAGGAAGCTGCACAAAAGGAGACAAATTCATCCAAGTCTTTAGGAAAGTGGCAGTGTGAAGGAGGTTCAGAGGAATATGGGCTGATTTTATATTGCTTTTTCCATTTTCGTTTGCATTAATCGCTATTAAAAATTGGTTGGGGGATGAATTGCATAGTTTCTTAAGGAGCACGCATGTATGAAAATACAATTTGGATTATGAAATCTAAATTTTACAAATTGTTTGCTAGCTACAGTATTTAATGGGAAATAGTACATGTTAACAGCAACACCAACACCCAACAGTTATTTTAGTATATTGCCCACTGATGGACACTTTTTACACATACTATGTAATAAAATTGATTGAGCCAAACTGACTACACTAAGAAAAATGAGATTAAATTAGTAAGATTGACCTTTTCATAGATATGTGCATATTCTTACTATCACAGACTATTAGCAACTCCCTTTTCATAGTAATTGAACGAATGTAAAGCTGTCCTGGTCTGCTGGATGGCATACAAACTGTCCTCAATTCCCCTGGCTAGTACCCATCAGCAGGAGTCTCTCTGTGGATGTGCTTCTATCTGTGCTTGATGCCATGAAAGATGAGAGCTGAAATGGATCCACTGTACATCATCTGTGGTACAGAAGTTTTGATACTGCAGATACCAACAATTCTTTCTGAACAGCACAATTCAATGTGTATGGAAAATCTAAGATGCTCTGTCCAATTGTTTTGTGGTTATCTTGATTTAAATAAAAAGATTGAATTAGCCAGTACAAAACTGATGGTATATACGGCCTTAACAACATTGGAGAAAAACAGTTGAACAAGTCAAAACCTCAAGAAGAACTAAATTAGGGTAACCAACAAAAACAAAATCAGAGCAAAAGAAAATGAAATTAATTGACTCCACAACTTAAAAGAATGTGCTCTTGTAGATATTTGAATTTAATACCATGTTTTGTAGGAAATTTAGAGCAAGTTATTTAATGGAGCCACTATAGTAAATGGTGATGTTAAAAAGATGAAAGAAAATAAAAATCTGGAAGAGTCTTTACACAAACTAAATTTTCATTAAGCCCTTAGAACATTTCTATTTTATTCTTTGTTGCAATTTATGATAATATGTTTCTTTAAAAAGATATCAATTGAGCGGTTGGGTAAAAGGCTTGTATTTTGCATTGATCTGGCCTCTGCATTTTTTTCTCAGGTGTATATCTGTATAAAGAGCATTTACCCCTTTTCTGGGAGCAGCTGGACATTGGATAGGAGGACAGAGGGAAGAGAGAATTTATGATGGGACTTGCCACATAACAGAGGCTTGAAATTTGCTGGGCAGGGCAGAGGGCAGAGGTGCAACCAATTGTAGGAAGCACGGAGGAAAAGGTGGCTCTGTTTTTTTCCTGTTATTTTTCTTCCCTAAGGGACAGTCACTTCTATGATGTTGTTTGTAATAGGCAAGCTATTGTAAACTGGCTGATATGAGAGAAAACTTGAGGAAGAGACACAGAAGACCAGAGAGAGATTTGTCTGCAGTCTTTTCTTATTTTCTCATTTCTGGTTCCTTCAGAAGCTTTTTTTCCATGTTATGTATCTGTTTTTCCAAATTAATCTCTAATACAGCTCAGTCTAGAGAAAGAAAAAAAAAAAGTATAGCTAAAAAGATAAAAAGAAAAAGTCATATTGTGAAATGCCTGTAAAGATTATCTGAAAGAAAGAGAATTGGCAGGTTTGCTTCCAAACTGTTGCTGAATCAAGTCTTGTCATAGTCAAAAAAGAAATAAAATAAAAGAACTTATTAGAGATGCTAAGCAAAATTTTCCAGATGGCAGAGGCCTCAGGAACGTTTAGCCTGATTACAAGCATGTAATGATAGTATGAAAAGCAGTATGAATAACTGACTCTGATGGTTACCAAGACAGCAGCCACCACATTTGGTGACCTCTTCTTATCATCAAGAGGGTTTGTTGTAGATGTTAATGGAGAACACAGGCAGACTTACCACCAAGGCCAGTGTTTTGGGGCATTTCAGGTTTCCCACAGGGAACTGACACTGAAAGAATGATTTTTCTTTGATAAAACGGATTTTCACCTGAAGCTTTGGGATTGCTGTCGGGGTATTATCCTGGCATCTATCTTCAAAAGTCCCAGCCAGTCTGGTCCTATGTACAGAGCATGAGTTAATCAGGAGCAACCAGGCATGTCTGACAAGCACAATAAGAAGCATGATAACTTGGAAGGTGTTTTCAGCGTGTGGCATTTAGATATTTTGACAGTGTACATGCAACCGTTTTGAAGTACCTTGCATAATGCACTGTGGAAACTGGCACTTAGTGAGGAAATATCTAGGATAGTGACAAATCAAGAGGGTTTGTTGTAGATGTTAATGGAGAGTACAAGAGAGTAACTGGGTCCAAAAATGCCTCTGACAAAACTTAACTTATCACAGTGTATGAAGATGAATATTCCAAGAATAGGACTGCAGAGTCAGAATGCATGTGGATATCTCTCTTTCCATAAATACTGTATTTAGGGAAATTTTCTCAGAGTTATGCTCTCACTGGACCTGACCTTTTAAAGTCTGAAACATACATAAAAGTCCAAATTCTTCTACCTCCCTGTGGACTACCTCCAGTAATTTTATAAGGGCAGGCAGCTCTCTGACATGTATTTGAAGTAACAAGGTATTTACCTTATATATATACGTGACATCTTAAATTAAGAATGGATTTTATGTATATTCTTAGAAATGTAATTGCATCTTCATTTAGATATAGACAGGTAATTAATGTGAATGAAAATGCAGGATGATTTTTATGATTTGCAGCTAGAAAATTCAATTAGTTGGCATGGGGATGATAATATGTTCTCCAGTTTTTTGTGTAGAGTATTAGAATGAGTTTGTGGCTTAAAACCTTTTCCAGCCATCATCTACAAACAGCAATTTTCATTCACTATGATTGGGACTGAGTTTGATATGAGGTCAGTGGCTGATTCACTAAGTACCTTGAAATCCTTTCAGTGTCTTACTGAAACACTAAATTCTGTCCTTTTTATCTTTTGTTCCATCAGCTGAGTTCACATTTCTGTTCTGTGTATGTGTAGAGGCTTTTCCACTACTTTACGGTTTTGTTTAGTCAACAGTACTCCCTTTTATCGGTATGTATGCATGTATATATGTATGTATATGAATACATCTTTCTACTTACAAACATCAGATCCTTTTGGTGCAATACTTTGTACATTAACTGACATTTTGCCTCCAGAAGCTACAGACAATTCCTGCCATGGAAGAGCTGAGCTCAGGCCGCACAGGTGTTTGTATACATCTGTGTTAAATTGCTTGATACTTAGAAAGGATGCAGAGCCTTTCCTGCAACTTTCATGTAACCTCAAGACTGTAACTGAATTGTGAAAAACTTGAAATTCATGCTTTACACAGAATTAGTCAAATTGTCTATCTATTTGAATTCCAAATTGGATCAGTCATACTGAACATTTTTTTTCCCTGCAATTTGTATTTTAAAAATATTTTGAAAGATGGGAATGAAATTTATTAAAGGTTGACAGCAACAAGGAAAGCTGTCATGACATTATTTTGTCATATTTTACCAGTTAGCCTGTATTTCATACTTTTTTTTTCTCTGTATAACATTTTTTGCCATATGAATATTCATTACACTTATTCTTGCAGTTTATTTTATCATAACTTGTGAAGTTCAAAGGAAAATTTTCTTTAGGGTATTCAAAGTTTTGATTGTCTAGACAGTTTTTTAGTGTGTAAAGTCAATCTTACTGAAGTCAGCTCTACCTTGTTTGAAGGTAATTGTTGTTCTTATTATATTTATTATTGTATTAATGAATATAATTTAGATTATTGAACCTGGTAATTCTTTGGGTGAGTTCACAGCAAGGGCACTTTGGGCTGAATGAAAAGTTGTAAAACTTTAGTCAACAAACCAATTAATGTGTCAACAGTGTACACTATTAGGCAGTGGTGCAATACTGATCATACAGCAGTCTTTAATGTTTAATGTTCCTCTTGAAGAGGAATAAGATATTACTCTCATTTTTATTTGTGCTTTTAAAATAAATAACATGAGAGTAGTGGAAAGTAAAAGCAAGTTTCTTCAAATTATTCTTTCAAATAAATCACTTCCGAATAGGTCCTAGCTTTAAAAACAAAACAACAACAGCAAAGATAAACAATGAAAATAGGGTAATTTAAGAGATTACTTCGGCTTCTTAAAACGCAATTTGTTTAGGAAATTAAATGCCTATTATAATATTCTGAGTGCTATCAATGGAATTAAGTGAGGTTTTTATTTTCAGGAAATGATAAACTGTGTTGCAGACTATGCCACACCCTGCAATTTCTCTCCCCCCTTGTTTTAAGATTAAGAGCCTCAAGTATCATTTACAATCAAGGCAGGCTTTCCTACAGGAACAGTATCATTACAAATAAGTAGCTTAGCACTCTGTGCACGTTAATGCACAGAACAAATCCTTGCACTGATTTGCGAGCTCTAAAACCCATTAGAACACAGGCCCCAAAAGGGTCAAATCATGCAAATGTACTAATTATCGGTCAGGCTCTTCAGAAAGATTTTGGTCAATGTCAGGCATTTTTAACATTTTTAATAAGTTTAGACTGAGTTTTCTGTTTGGTTCCTTCAAATAAACTTATAGGTAGAGAATTTGTTTTATGTGTGTGTATATTGAAACCTTACGGATTTATGTGAGGATTTGTGTTAAAATTTAGTGATTTCCAGGGTATTTCTGGGATAGGAAGGGCTATGACTCTGTGCCATTTCTGGAACCTAAATTTAGGCTGTGCTTAGATCTTGAACCTGGCCTGGGTTGTATAACCATTGTTACTTGCCTGTCAGCTGCTGGGGAGCTGAAAAGCAGTCAGTGTAAAATAATAAATGAGTAAATGTTTACACCGATGTCATGCCTGGTGCACTGCAGACGGTCTGGGGCAGAGAGCTTCTTTGTGAAAAATGGACAACATGTGAATTTATGACTCTGTCAGGTCATTCTCATGTCTAAGGGAATGGGTATAGTGGTTATCGACCAGCAGAGAATTTATATCTGGGATTGACTATCGTTTTTCAGTACAATGGATTGTTTTGCACACGTCTCATAAATAATGTTCAGCTTTTCATTCAAACTGATGAGTATACCAAAAAGTTGTATTTTCTGCTTTCTTTCTGCTTGGTGTTCAAATAGTGATGACATCTTGCCACTTTCTTCTGCTGCTTTTATATCTATGAGGCCTGAGAGAGAAAAGAAGATAAACAGCTACAGAAGTGCCTGCTTGCTTATTTTTTTTAAGCAACCAGAAGCCATCTGTTAAAGGATTTGTACTGACACTGTCTCTCATCCTGGCTGAGTGAGTGGTGATGAGAATGGTTCTCTACACTTTGGCACCTCAGGTTGACAGTATTCCAGGAAGGTGGTAGAAACTGAAGCTTCCACTAAGTAAATGGGATGTTCATTGGCTTCGGTGAAATTTAATGTATTTTTACAGTACAGAAGAGGCTGGCAGGGTTTTTAAAGCACATACTCCTTCAAATAAGCTATTCATTCATGTAGGATCTGACAAAAGCAACTACTCATGGTCAGGTAAGTTTGTTTTATCTGACTAGAATAAATTCAGCACTTACCATGTTGGTGAGAGGACCACAGTCCTCTTTCAGCTGTATTTGTGGGAGCAGGGGAGAGTGGGAGAAGACAGAGTACTCCAAGCAGTCATAAAAAATTCACTGTAGGTTTTTCCAGCCTACATTCTTCATTTGTGAGCTGGCTGTACACAGAAATTGGTGGAAAACATTGACCACAAAAAGCTTGTGGCTTTCTAAGTTTCACAGGGAAATCACATGTCAGTTTTAGGGATATGGAGCCTCTTCTGGTATGACTATCCCTCTGTCCTTTTCAGAGCCAAGGTAGTATTCACTCCTTTTCTCCACTAACCATGTTGGACTCCAGAGCTGTCTGCCCACTTAGTGCTTGTCTAGCAACTGTGTACTTTGGCAGACCACACTGGGGACAGTACTGCAGCTTAGTTCCCAATTTAGCTTGAAGTGAGCCAGCTTTGCTTCTGCTCGTAGTGTAGGCACGGGAAGTGTGGTAGCAGCTATTTGCTGAAGTATTACTCAGAATCTCCTGGATTGGGCAGATCTTAATGGACTGATATAATGGGTACACACTCACATCTAATGTGAGTGGTAGGAGCTGTTGTACAGTTTACACCACAGCAGTAATAGGTCTCCTGAGGATTTGTACCTCACAATACTCTGAGAGCTAGGCATGACATCCTTCTTTTTTTTTGCGGGGGAAGGGATTGGGTTTGGTTTGTTTGGCTTTTGGAAAGGATTGTTTGTTCGGTTGATTGGTTCGTTTTTTGGGATGTTGTGTTTCTTTTGGTTTTCCTTTTAGCTACATTCTCCCTCAGAAAAAAGATGTACCCACTCTTAAAATGCAAACGATACCCTACTTTGTTCCTTTGAGGAAGAAAATTCCTTTCTATTGATTTCTAATGCATTACCTGTACTCTAATACAAATGGAAGTACTGCATGGGTTTATGTTACAATGCATTCCTTTACATAATAAGAGCAAGTTTGATTTAGAAAGGCTTGAAGTGGATAAACAAATAGGGTTTTTCTTAATATTTATTTTGATTTATTTTAGCGTTTTTCAGCTGTGCTTTAACTTCTGTATATTAATTTGGATTTTTTTCCCCTGTGACTTTGTGAAGGCAGATTGTGGTTGCAGTTGTAGTAGATCACCAATCAACACTAAAATATTTTGCCTGGATTTTGAACTCTTAATATGAGGGTTAAAGGATGTTTGGATTAGGTTTGGTTTGAATTATTTCTTCCTCCTGTTTGAAGGGAATACAATTAAGGCTGAAACAAGGGGTTTTTTGCTTAATAAAGAGAGAACAGTATATCCAATATGTGTATCTTTATTCTCAAAGTCTCAGAAGTGAATTCATTAGAAGGGAAGCTAAAGTAGTGATTCGGTGATAAGGCAGCATGCTTCCACATGGAAGATTTAAGTTCGTATTTGAGGCTTTTTCTTCATGCTTTGGAGCAGTCGCTAATAAGAAGGCATAGTATAATTTCTTAAAAATTTTCCCCTTGTCATGCACTGAATTGCAGTAATTGTAAACGGGTGCAGAACCTCTGGCCAAAGAATGAAACCTAATCAGGAATTCCTGCACTGAACACCTCCTATCCCATGGCAAGGGACCAGGCTAATAGAAACACTGAAGAAGTGCAGAGTGAAGCTATTTCTGAATGCATGTCCGATGTTAGCTGTGTGAGACTTTTTTGTGGTTGGATTTGGGGTTTGTTTTTATTGTATTTTCACTTGAAAAGAAAACTTAACTGTAGCTGAGCAGTAATACTTCACCAGGCTTTGCTTGCTATAGCCTGCTAGGTATAGTTCCCCCAGGAACAGCATACTCCCCTCAGATGCCTCTGAACAGCCAAGGTTTCTTTTCCTTGACCTATGGATTTGATCCCAATCTACAGGGATCCTGGAGCGCAACCAATACTCTCTCCCTTGATCCATCTGAAAGCATATTGTGTGGCTGTAGAGCTGGTGGGCTTAGACAATGTACACACATGAAAGGTTCAAATAGAAATCACTGACCTTGTTTGCTTATTCTAGCATGGTCTTTTTATCCATTATAAAACTGAGATCAAATGCACAGTGGTGCTGAAAGCAAAAGGTCTGTCATAGACAACCAGGGGCATGTGTGTCCAGGGATGAGGATCAGTAGAGGAGTTGCATCTGACTAATGTGATGCAGAGTTAAATATGCCTCAAGCTCCCATAAATGTGAGTGACAAAGAAGCCTTGCTATTCTTTGTGAGCTTCATCCTTTATGAATTGGTATACTTTTCACAGCATAGTACTTCCTTTCTGTATCCCCCATGCCAGTGTAGGTTTTGTTTCTAATCCCTTGGATTCTATCCATGTGCCTAAAATGCATCCTATATCATAGTGAGAGCTTACATCCAGTATTTTGAATAAGTAGGATTTCTTGAATAGTACTTAATTGGTAAGACTTTCCATGCATGGTACTGTGGTCAAAATTGTGTTGATAGCCCATAAATTTCTCAAGAGAAGAAAGATTATGTGTTCATGATTTACACAGAAAAATATTCTCCTTTCTGCTGATATGTGCTAGTGGGTTGGTTTTTGGGGTGGTTTTTTTTTGGTTTTGTTTGTTTGTTTGTTTGCTTCCTAATAAAAAATGTTGCATATTTAGAGATGTCTGCAAGTATATATATATTTTTAATCTTTAATCTTAGATATGATGCTGTGCTGCTCAAAAATTATATGCTGTGATAAAGCACTGAGCTGAGATCTGGTGCTCAGTCTCTTAACTTCTCTAAAGATTTTGAGCAACCCTTGGTAGCTCACTTATCTCTGTAATTAATTTCACATCTGTGAAGTAAAAGTGATTCTTACTTTTTGTCTTCCTTATATATATCACTGTTAAATAGATGAGAGAAAGATTTTTGAAAAAAGAATATTTCTATTAAACAAATTGAGCTAGCTGTATCTTATCTGGTTTTTCAGTTAATCCTCTAATTTACCCAAATGAGATTATTAAAAGTAAGAAAGTCCTTTTTCACTGTTGTAAAACAGTAAGGAGAAATAAAGTCTTTTTAACCATTATAAAAGTATGAATCATTATTACAATTTTTTTAAAACAGAGAGTTTTATTCTTGCATAAGTATGAGGACAAGTCTTTTTCTTTTCCCTTTTTCCAAAGTCATATTCACTTTTCCTTTCGTGTTCCATTGATCAATTTGGAATTTATACATAATAACATAATGATTGCTAAGTTTAATGTGCATTTGCATTATATACAGCAACATAGACATTTTAATGTCTTGTATTCAAATTATAGCTTGGACTATTTTTGTAACTTTCCTTACTATTAAGCTCATGCCATTTCATCCAATGAGTGATTCAGTCTCTAAAGTCTGGCAAAGCAAATAAACATCCAACAGAACAGTGAACAACGGTGTTGTACCTTTCAGAACGGCAGTATTACCTTTAAATCACTAATTTGTCTTCCCAGGGCTTGATATAGAAGAGTGCATTGTATTCAGTATTGGTGCATATTGTTACTAGAATAGCATTCAGGCATCTTAGTAATGAGTAAGAGAAAAGCAAATTTCTAGTATATTGTCCCAAAACCTCATAGGTAAGTTGCTAAATAATCAAATGTTGGGGTGAGAGCTGGGAACAACTAATGATTTTTAAAATGAAGGTTCTGCCCCAGCAGAACCGGGACACTTTCAGGGAGTAGACACTCTCAGGGTTTGACAGCAGCTGAAAAGATGTTTTAAAAATTGTAGTTTTAAACCAGGACATCTAATTTTATACCATAGAAATGTATTTTCTTTACTTATTAAAGTACAAAACTCACTTTAACTTCCAGTGTATCTGCAAATATACATTTATTTCAACATATATTTTCTTTTGCCTGTGAATGTGAACAAAAATGGTTTCAGTGACTTTAACTAATGGAAATACTGCAAAGTACGATTTGGATTATTATATAAATTCTTGATATTTTTCTGAGAGTCTAATAAGAGTACCAGAGCTACACTTCCAATTATCTTTCATCCTATTTGACAATAGCATATGTATATGCTTCAATTTCTAAATTCTGGAGCATGCAAAATTGGAGCTTGATTATCTTATGATAAGCACCTATTGTGTATGCTCAGTGATCATCATTATTAATGTTGTGTCTGCAGTGATGGCTATTAATGTTGCTATCATTCTAAAATAAACAGAATAGAATGGTTCAGTTCAAAGGGACTCACAGGAGCAATCTAATCCAGCTGCCAGATGGATTTAGCTTTCTGATATAAGTTTGGCTAATTCTGAGAGACCTTGGTAAATACTTAAAATAGGTAAAATCATTATCTAAGAAGTAAATATTCATAAAATAATAGAGGTCATGTATCTACAGTTAAAATTTGCAAGGGATGAATTTCATACGAACTCAAAATTCAGGACTTCTACCTGTTGGCAAGGCCAAATTGCAGGAACAATTTCTAGCCAATTGGAAAAGAACAAATCCAACAGCAAATTCTTTACCTTGCACAAATCATGAAGTTTCTCTGCTAAAGGCACTGAAATATTTTTTGTTACATGCTGATATAAAGATTTCCTAAAATTGGACAAGATCTTGAAAACTAGAGTTAGATTTGTTATTTTGAAATTTGGGGGGTTTTGGTTAAATAACAGCTTGTAAATCTTCCTGTTGTTTGTTATAGAAGATCAGTCCTCAGCTTGTATTAAAGAAACTGTTTTGATTTTCATGCATATCACAACCTTCCAAGTCTTTGCTGCCTTAAAAGCAACCTTACTCTTTTCTCTCCTCTCTCACTTTTTTTTCCAAAAATATTGTCATTTTAATCTGTCACACATGTTGAGAGTTTATTCTTTCACCTACAGGAATTTATGTTATTCTAGGTGCCACTGGAAGACAGTAAGTTTAGACTGGATGTTAGGAAGAAATTCTTCACTGTTGGGGTGGTGAGAAATTGGAACTGGTTGCCCATAGAAGCTGTGGATGCCCCATCCCTGAAACGGTTCAAGGCCAGGTTGGCATGGTCTAGTGGGAGGTGTCCCTGCCCACGGCTTCAGGGTTGGAAACAGATGATCTTTAAGGTCCCTTCTAACCCAAACCATTCAGTGATTCTATGATTCTACAGTAGAAAACCAGTAACCTTAATTTAAAAGACCACTGGAGGTGTTTTGGAAGGTTTTCTTCTTAAATTAATAAAGGAGCATTCAGGCTAGCATTTCATTGGAATTTCTGTATAATGCTGAAACCTTAAGCCACTGAAGCTGTTAAGAAAGTGACTGTGACTATACTTATACAATACAGAAATTTAGAAGTGCAATCGTGCAGTTTTTAAGGTTTATTGCTATTTACAAAAATATTTTAATTTCTTTTGTACTGACTTTTTTCTAACTTTTTAATCTAAGTTTATGCTGGTAGCTGATTTTAGGTTCTGAGATTCTGCTTCAGTGTTATATATATTTTTATGTAAAAGAAGAATCACTAAAATGTAGAATTTTGCAAACCTACAATTCATGTCATATTTGAATCACTTTTACTAAAATACAAATTGTTTCCTTTTTTTATTTTTCTTCTTGAACAAGTCAAAAAAGAAAAGCTCACTTTGAAATCAGCTAGTCCTAATATGTTTTTCCTTTTCATGATGAGTAAAAACAAAAGGAATATCTTAGTAATTTTTTTATTTGTTTGTTTTCTTCAGGAAAACATTTTGGAACAGAATAGGAGATTTAAGGAGACACTTAAAAAACAAATATCGCTGTAAATCAACAGATTTTTTAACAGACATTTGCTTGTAGAGGCTTTCAAGGCCATACACTGAGAGTGTGGATAGGCAGTGTCTCACCTGACTATCATCTTTCTGGAGTAAATAAGCTGAGCCATTTTTCTTAGCAATGCTAGTGGAATGCTCTCTTGTGCAGGTAGAGAAATAGCATATCTTTGTTGCTCTAAGGGAAGCTGGAGGCAATCCTGTTGCAACAGATTTTGGAAAGACATTTGTATATGAGTCCGATATCACCTGCATTCAAAGTCAGAGATCTTTTGATTTCCAATTCCTGTTCCTTATAGTAACTTCTATGGATTTGTTTACTGAGTCTTTTATCTCTGGCAGCTTTTGAGATAGCATAATATTGTGTCAAAAGCAAGCAGAAAATTTTGAGATCCAAGCCTCCAAATGCTAATCTGGCACATTTGTAAGTCAGTATCTGTGTGCAGTACAGACAGCTGGAGATGGACATGTGAGCATGGAAGAGAGGTCTGTTGGTGCATACTGAGAACCTACACAAAGCATATAGAAGTTCTAATCCCGAGTCCCTAGTCAAGATGAGAAGTATCATTGCTTTATAATTGTATTTTGCACTTTTTTTTTTTTTTTGTGTGTGTGTGTGTGTTGTTTCAGTCAGTTTTGAGAATTAATTACACAAATATTTCAGTGAAGTGACTTCTTCAGCATCAGTGACCTCCCACACATGAACAAGCTTAAAATAGCTATTACACTGACTTGATGGACAGGAACATAGTAGGAAAATTTAGATGAGCTTGGGATTTCCAATTAAATAGTATTACAATTATCTTTTTAGGCCAGTGACAATAACCCAGTGGTGTATTAACAGGAGTGACTTCAAAGAATATGGGACGTCTCATTTCAAATGTTTTCCCCAATGTCCAAGAATATCATCTTATCTATTTTTGCACATATTGAGTAAAATTGAATTGCTAGATAGTTTGTCATTATTCATTCTTGTGGAAATTATTGAAACTGCTCTTACTCTTCAAATTTGACATAAGCCCATATGCAGTTTAACGATGCTTTGATTTCATCACTGGTATGTTTTTATTTATCAATACTTCACCCTTATTCATCACTTACTCTATAAATGTTGGATTTCAGAATGGTTTTGAAAAGTGAAAACTCAGCTTTGTCTTTGGAGGGTTAATTCCTTCTCTCCCTTTGTCCTCTCTACCACATACGGTCTGAGATTTTTGAAATACAGCCCTTGAAAGTGTTGCTGTGAGGCTTATGCCATGCTGCCTGTTCCTCCTCTCTCTGTGGGAAGTCCTGGTTAGGCCTCGGGCTTTGTCTTACACATGCACCAAATTGTCATTCAGAACAAGAACATTATGATCTACTATTGCTCAGTATTAGCTTACATTTTGGCATCCTTCAGTTGGAAATGCTTTAATTCCTAATAACGTGGTGGATATTTTTCGTAGGATCATAGAAAATTAGGATTCCTAAAAGCCAATTGGATTTTGTAGCATCAGTCTCAGCTACAATAGGAATTTTCTAGACTGCTTTGAAAAAGTGATATCTCAAATCAAGCAATTTTTGCCTTTCATCTCATTAGACTGGGGGGAGGGGAGGTGTGTGAGGGGGTGTAAAATCTGTTTTTCCTTAAATTTTCTTTCTTTGATTTCCTTGATTTTCATATTTAGCCTTCAAACAGCTTTTGTTATGTGTCTTAACTGTTTTTAAGTTTTAGGCCTTTGAGGGTTTTAAGCCTTCATCTTAGAGGTTGATATTGCAAAGGAACATGTTAATAAGAGCTGAAAACGTTATTAGATATTGAAATGCTTGAAACTGGAATGAGATATAATTTTCCTGTCTTCAGGGGAATTTACAGTTACTATTACCAAATAAATTAGTCTGAATGTGTATTTTAATGCATAAAAAGTTTTATTTAAAAAAAAAAGTGCTTTCACAATATGTGGAGCAGTATGCAAAACTATCAGCTATTAGTCAATATTTTGAAGTTGTCAGATACTCTAAATTTTCTAGTGCTGATGAAATGAGATCATTTAGGAGGCAATTTGCAGTATGGCATAAATATATAGCATTCATCAGATAAAAATGGTTGCTTTTTTGCCCTTTACCTAATGGCATAAAAATGTTTCTGGAATGAAAATAGTTCTTTTCTTGAAATATACACTCCATTAATATTGCTTGTAATTTCTGTTATGTATCACTAATTATATCTTGGCACTTTGCCTATCATGGTGACTATGCTGTAAGAGTTGCAAAACCATTTAATCTAGAAGACCTGGTTGCCTGGAACAGTGCATTACATTTACAGCAGAGAGAGAGAGAGAATTTAGGGAGAACTGCAATTTTCCAGAAACTCTTGCTAATGGAGATTGGATACCTAGCATCAGAACTGATGCTAAGGAGATCTGAGGTATGCGTTTTTCAGAGAGAGAGAAACCTTCTGCTATGTTGCCATTCAAGCTGTAACCTGCTATGACAGTTGTCAACATTGCCCTTTCTGATTTCTCCCAGTTGTATTCCATTTATTATAAGGACATCAAAGAGATGCCTGCCGGGGAACCAGAGGGCAGTCACTGCAGGAGGCCAGGAAACATATTTAGTCAAAAGTACCCTTGCCCCCTGCTATGAGCAATAATTTAATGAGCACTTCACAACAACAATATCAAAACAGGTATGCCCCTTGCTTTCAGTGGAGGGAAGATGTGAGAAGAGTGGACTTCCAAAATACATCACATGGGTTTTTTGGAAACTGGAATCTGGGCCCCTGTCTTTTTGTCTTGTTACAGTGAGCAGAGTGTAGAATTAAGTTAAAAGATAGACCAGTTACAACATACAAGATGTATGATGTTTGAAAGCAGACAAACACTGCAAGGTATTCTTAATGACTCCCCCCTTTTTTTTTTTTTTTTTTAAATCTTTGAAAATAAGAGGTAAGAAGGCCTGTATCTAATCAGGGGGTGGGTGGGGGTTTGTTGTTTATTTGTTTGTTTGTTTGTTTGTTTTATTTTAAAGGGAAGATAGATATTACTAAAGCAATAGACAAAGGTCAGTGTATAAATCTCAAACTGTTTTGTGGAATATGAGATAAAAGTTAGTGGAATAAACCAATACAAACCTGTAATGTATTGAAAATGTTTTTAAATAAAGATAGTAATTCTACATACAAGATACCTGAGTGGCTGTCTCTTGTTGGTTTGGAGAAGGAATAATTGTGCCCTCTACCAATACAATCTCTTGCAACTCCATTTTGCTAGAGTGGGGAAACATATACATAGCAAATAATCACAAACCATTCATCAGAATAAAGCAGTTTCTTGAGTGAAAGTAGCTGCTCAGATCTGTGGTACATGCTTGTGGGAGCAACTAATAGGACACTTCTGGAAAGTAGATTGTAGCCTCAGTTGAAGCAATGGGGCTTCATGCTGAAGCAATTTTCCAAATATCATGCAATGGTTGCTCAGAGGTATATTATCCAAACTCAGGTAAAACAACTAAATGACTACAAAAAAAAACTGCACAAAATGCAGACATGCACTGGAGAATCACTCACTGAAGTAGCAAGAAAAGAACATTACCTGGTGGAGGGCTATGAAGTTTTGTTATATTTTGCAAATCCAGTTAACTGTCAAAAGTATAGACACACATTACTCCCTAGCACACATTTCACAGGCACAGACTTACTTATTTAATTTCTGAGCCACAAAATTATCCTTGTATTAATGTCCTATAGACTTCTAATAGATCAGTGCCAGTCTTTGAGATTACTCACTAGAGTTTACAGAATCTGTTGTTCTATGATCCTAATTTTATTTCATTTTCAAAGAGAAACGGTAGGAGGCCATCACCAGTACACTAATATGGGGCAAGCTGTTACTAATATCAAATCAGAATTCATTAAAATGTGATGCTGGAGATATCAATCCTTTATTAAAGTCAGGTTAAGCCAGTGCATTTCTGTCAATGCAGAAGGTGAATAGTTCACTCAGGATTTCTAGTGCAGTTGCTCATAATTAGCCTACAGGATGTTGAATGTCAGTTTTTTACATATTTATGCCCCAGGGGTCTGAATATTTAGTTAACATATCATATAATGGACCCTTCCATTATATCCTGCCTTCTTTCCATTTTTTCCTTTTCTTCCAGTGAATAAGGAAATCTACTTACCAAAAAGCCTCTTTTGGTGCAAACCACCATTATTGAAATGAAATGGATCAGTCTCATTTTCTCACTTTTTCTGGGTCCTACTATGACTTTTAAGCTTGAGAGAAAACAGACAGCTGGCTTTGTAGCTTGTAGGAGTGTGGATATCACTGAAGTCTAGATAATATTAATGCGACTGGGAGTTACTTTGCTTGTCTACATGCTCTGCATTGTGGGGTGAATCCTTAGGTAAAACAGTTGTGCTGGAAAAGCATTTTGCCTTCAGATATGGGTAGTACGAATAAGAGCAGATCAGACGATTCACAGCCAGAATAATTTCTAACTGATGTTGTTAAACTTTGATTTAGGATATTTCTGTACAGTTTGGCCCATGCTCACCGGTGGACTGTGCTGAGATCATAGGCAGTGACTAAACATTTATAGTTAACGTAGTGTACTATGGCATTGCTGCTGCCCAGAGGCAAAGCACTGTAATGCAGATTCAGTATTGCTGTTGCAAGAACTCTAAAACAAAAGGGGACTTAGAGTCTCTTCTTTGGTACTGACTCCTGGCTGTTCTCAAAACTACAAGTATTCCTCTCATCTTTATTTTACTAAGGGGTCAGGGAGAAAGGTAAATGAAGGCTGCTAATAATGCTTCAAACCTGCACTTTCCATCCTTTGTCTGTCCCTTGGGTCTTTCTTCTGCTTCAAGTTTACTCCTATGTATATTAGCTTACTCTCCTTTTGTAAACTGGTTTAGGCAATTAAATTATGCAACCCTAATGCATAAAGCCCGAAACCCTATATAGCTGTGTTGGTGGTGATGGGCCAGTGGAAAGACAGGTAGATTAACTAGAATGTGTGCTATTAGAAGGCCACAAGTTGTTGTAGACTTTTGGATTTTAAAAGCATTCCTGACATATCTGCGACCACTTTAGGTGCATATATGACAATCATGTTTAGAATGGGTGTGTGTGTCTTGTTTATTTTTAAGTGATTGTAAGAAATCATTTCTTAACTGCCAACAGCAAGCTGGTATTATTCAAGAGTCCCATGTTTTGCTTTGTTTGTATTTATTTGCATAGCAGAGACTAGTGTTTGCATAATATGACCGCTTCTAATTTAAGTCCCTATATGGCTGACTGCACACACATCTCACCATGGAACTTTCATTGTGCTGTCCTGAGACCCAGTTCAGCCTTCCCTCTCACAAAGTGTTGACTGTGTTTGTTGTTTCTGAAGAAAATAGTAGGCTTTTGGTGAAATGGTTTTATGCTGTCATAATTGTTATTCTTTGAATTTCCTGATGCTGACAGGTTGGTGGAAGAGGAAGTGAGGAAGGGACTTAAGGACATAGATCATCACATCTTCATGATGCACATGGAACAGTTATGATAAGAAAGCAGTAGTTTACTGCAATAAATGGCATTGAGAAAAGAAAAATGGTTGTCTGCTAAAATGTCTTAGAGGAGAAAATTGTAAGATGAGTTCCCATGGGACATACAAAAAAAACTTAAACCTTTTCTAATCTGCACTTACTGCTACAACATTGGAATTACACTTTTAAAATCACTTTGTAAGCATGTGTACCATGTGGTTAGAGAGGACTTTTATGATGAAATTACATAATCTGTGATATGATTAGCTAGTGCCATACTTGAGCGCAACAATTCATGTGATTTAAAAAGAAGTACCTGCTGGGGAGGTACCTATAGCAGGAGTAATTGTGCATTGGTAAGTTCTTAATTCACACGTAGCTGAATATAAACATGTCTGAAAGCTGAGCATATCCTTTTCTCTGAAAAGGATTGGAGATTTTGACTGGTTTCTTGGAGGAGGCATGGCTCGACTGGTCCCTGTAAGAGAGAATTTCACCATCTCATAACAGAAGTGCTGCTGCTTTCTTAACTGGTGTTTGTATTTTTATGAAATTTAGCTACCCTAAGAGTGGTATGTTTCACAAGCTTGTGACTCATGTCAGCACTTGAAAATGGGAAGAACAGTTATTGGCCAGCAAAATACAATTAAAGGCAACATCTTGTTTTAATGCAAAGTTTTGAAAATGGGGATGACCTTTTAAAGTTGTATTGTCTTTTTGCTAGCTCATGAAAGAAACTATACAAGCCTGCTTTGTCACAGCCCAGCATCATCAGTTGACAAGATTTGTGAAACTTCTCGCTGTTGCTTATCTTGTTCTTTTTTATCTTGTTTATTTCTTTCTACTTTTGTGTTTATCCTATTATTCAACACAAAGATATCTTAAGCTTGACCCACTGTAAGGAAAAGGGAAGAAGTGCAAACCCACATCTACATGAACTCCAGTATTTCAGAAAAAACCAGGCATATTTATGAGAGAAGGATTAGTGAGTCCTTTCTTATGGCCTGCAGAAAAGGAGAGATGAAGCAACTGCAATACATAGAAAAAGAAATTAGGGCCTTTATGGATAATGCCAGTATCCAAAGTGAGGGTGTGACGTAAGGGTTTGCGCAGGGGATTGGGAATAAGATCTGTTGGAGACATAGGAGTTAGTTCAGTTGACTTAGACCTTAGGGAACATTATTTGTGGCTTGCTTTGCTTGACTATATCCCAATATAGGGTGAGAGGGTTTTTTTTTGTTCTTTTGCATGAAGGTAGAGGGAATTGGTTGTTTGAAAAATGGTTTGAAATTCTTGGACGGAGAAAAGTGACTCTTACTGAAGGCAGCAGGCATCATTTTTATACTTTTGTACTGCTGAGAAACAGTGAAGGACAGCTAAAAAGTAACACCTTTTACACCTCTCACTGTCTTGCAAAGTGTGTAATTGTTTACCGTGATGTAATGTAAGTGTGAAAATGCTACTGAACTAGAAGAAAATATCATTTTATGCTTATTTTTCCAGGTACAGATCAGTACACAATGATCAAGACAGAAGCAAGTTAGGCTTCCCTGGTAGATACAGGGTACCCATACTGGACAGAGTATGTTACTATGCTCACAAATTCCCTTGAGAAGCCCTCTTTTTCCTTGAGGAAGATATTTCTCATGGGAAGTTTCTAAGCAATCAGAAACAACCTTCCTCTGTCTGTACAGTCTACCTCAGGGATGGCTTGAGACTTCATCTTGAAAGTGGAGTAGGAGAGTATGGCAAAACTGGAGAGATAACCCTGCCTAAATTAGCATTAATCCTGTTTATTGCCTCCTCCTGGGTGTGTGCCATACCTGGTGGCAATAAGAGGTAGACAGACTGTGCTATCTTTTGAGCACTTGTGCAGTAAACCTGAGCTTTCTACTTCTTGCAGAGCTCAAAAGCCTTTTTTCTACGTGACATGCCTCTGAAAATGTGGCTTGACAGAAGAGGCAGTGCCTTCCTGCATTCCCTTCACTGAATACCACCTTGCATAATGACGTAGGAGTTGATTATTTGCATTCTCTTATCAGCTAGAATCATTAAGCCAACTTGGACTCCAGTACAGTGGCTAGAAACAGGCTCAGAGAGGTGGAATCCTATAGAGTTAGCAGGGTCTAGAAAAGAAAATAGTTTTCATTAGTCCTACATACTTTTTCTTCTTTTGCGAGAGGGTTTGTTTGGTTGGGTTTTTGTTTTATTTTGTAGTTGTTTGTTTGTTTGATTGTTAGGGGTTTTGTTGTTGTTGGTTTTGGGTTAGTTTGGGATTTTTATTTCTGATTATAACATATTTATATATGTAGTGATCTTTTTCTATAAACGGTGAAGGAATGACTCCAGATATGTGGGAAATAGCCTATGACATGAAGTTTTAACTCTTTGGTAACAGCGTCATCTGTATTTTAAAAAAATAAGATGGACTAATTCCTATGAAGCTCCTTCAGTATAAGATCTTGTTAAAGACAAAATGTGTCTCAACCAGAAGGCATAGTGTACTTTTTAGATAACGCAAATTTCAAAACCTTATCCAGGTGTATTTCAACCCAAGCCGATATATGTAGAGCAGATGCCTTTTCTATAATTGATCATAGTTTTATTGTATTGACAAATAGTAGATCTGTGTTGGGAGAAAGGCAGATGATGGGCACTGTTGATCAAAGCACTGCTATTTACATGTGTCTTCTCTGTAAAGGACCCTTTGAAGTTAGTCCTCTTGCCAATTCATTCACCCCTTTCCTTAGAAGGCAGCTTTGAGAATGGCAATGATTAATTTTTGAGTGAATAATATTTTGGTTCTGTCTGGGTTTCAAACATGATAGGATTCCAGCCCTGGAGGTCAGAGTTCTTCGGCTGATAGTGGACTCTGGTTGACTGCTTTCTGCTGTGATTCTGTGAACCATATCAGTATCGATCAGAATAAAACTGCTTTCATGTCTGTGATCTCTGACTGTGCTGTAGAATAATTTTGTTTTAGCCAAATTGTGCTTGGGTAGTTTGCTGACTTTATTTTTTTTTCCTCCTTCCTTTTTTTAAAATCTTGTTTTGTGTGATATCTGGCTATATAGCATGTCACTTGCATAAATAGTCAGGCTTAGTTTTATTAAGTTCTCTTAAGCAGTGTGACAAGACATTCTCGTTTTCCTCAAGAGTCATTGTATTGGACTTGAATAAGATTGAGTTTCTTATTTTCTCCCCTCACCCTGCTGAGAAGCAGAGTGATAGAGTTTGGGTAGGTGCCTGGTGTACAGCCAGGTTCACTCCACCACAGTCATCAGTGCCCAGTTATACATATTTTGTAAACATGTTTTTGAAAATTGTGTTCAAAGGAAGGGTTGTAAGTGCAGACAAGTTTTTTAGTGTCTTTATAAAGCTACATATGACAGAATAACCTGTTGTGAATTTTGGCATGGAAAGAAAAAAAATAAAAAAGAAAAACAAGGTTGTTAAAAAGTGCAGTGTTTAAAGGGGTACAATACAATATTCAAGGAGATGTTTCATGGATCACCTCACTCTCTGGAATAGTGGTAAAACTCCAGTGAAAGTTGGAGTCAGATTTTGAGCTGATCAGTGAATTTTTCTGTCTTTGTATGAGAGGAGTGTGTGGCTTCATATTTTCAGTTACCTGTGCTCCAGTAATACTGCCTGTACAGTAAATTGCACAGCTCTTTAGTGGCAGACAGTGAGATGGCAAGTTTAAATAGGGATCTGAAGGTTGATTATGAAAATGTGTTCTTGAGGAAATTGAAAATTTGGATAGTGAGAAGTCCATGGGAGATGGCTGTCAGTAGCTGGAGGGATGTTTTAGGAATCACCTGTGCCATGTTTGATAATCTCTCCAAGCTCTCTGGCTGGGAAGATTAGACCTGAAAAAAGAGAATGACTTAAAATAGGAGGCAAACAAGAGGGGGAAAACCTGTTCTGGCTATTCAGATGAAGCTTTGTGGCTAATTTATTTTATTTCTTTAGCAGCTGTAAAGGAACAGTTTGATAATCTGCTAGCCCAATTAAGATCCATGTGTGTACACATTCAATTTGTTTTCTAATTTTGTATGTTTAACTGTGTTAAACTGATATATAAGTGAATTCTATTCCTTTGTTTTGTTTATCTTTTTAAGAAAGTCTGAGAGATATGATCAAGATGAGTTTTACTTGTTTATTAAAAAAAAAAGAAAATTAAAAGATACCTATTTAAAACAAGCAGTGTGTCTGTATAAAGGAATAACCAACTTAAAAAAGGAAATGAAGTCAGTTATTCAAAGGTGAGGTAATCTATAAATAGATACTGAAATTGCTATTGAAATAGCAAAGCTAAACCAAACAATGTCCTTACTCAAGCCATCAGGAATTTCTAAAAAAGTGGTGAATTTCTCTTGGTTCGATATTGAAATATGTAGTTCTTTTCTAAGCAGTATGCTACGAAGCATGGGTAATCGCAATATCCTTCTTACCGTAGAGCAGAATTCTGTTTTTACAGCCCTAAGTAAATCAAATAGCAACTATAGACAGCAGTAAAACAGGCAAGGGTGGTAATTTTTTCCAAGAATGGCTTTTTAACTTTATATTGATAAAAAATACACTTTCATATAATACCAATGCTGAAAAGTTTTTTGAATTTTTTTGCCAATAGATGGAAGCAGATTATAAATTAATATCAATGAAACTATTACAGGTGGTTATTAACATCTCCGTAACAAAATCTGTATTAGTATTAGTATAACTGTATTGTAGATATACTGGATTTTCTTAAAAAAAATCATCTTCTTTGGCTCTGTGGAGGTGTAATGGTCTGTGCATGTTGCTAGCAGAGAATCTTATCGTTAGGCATGCAGTTCATTTATAAGAAAGTGAAATAGTCATGTGTTGATGTGATATGAGTATGTATTTTTTTACATATGGAGTTCTCTAATGAGACATAGAAAATGTCACTGTTATATTCTTTCCTTCTTTAAAAGTGATTGGGAGGAGATCTTGACTTGTGTGACTTCACTATTTATTTACTTTGTTTTCTTCTAAGTGCAGTAAGCTAGGAGATGTATACTGCGTATCAGGCTGTGTTTTCTGTTGTCATTTTGAAATGATCTCCAGACAGTAAGGTCAGACAAAAAGTGTAGGCCAAATGGGCCAGACAGAGGGAAGATGGTCAGATGAATTAAAAATAGAATAAGTAGATAAATATTCCAGGCCTGTAAAGTGGTGGGCTTTAATCTCTTAACCATCTTTATTGCTTTTCTTATCCTCATATACCGAGTTCCTTTTGAACAAGCAGGTATACTGCACAGTATAAGAACTTTTCATTAAGATGTCAGTTAAAATTTATTCCTGAATCTTAAATATATCAGTATATTCTTAACTTTATCATCTGAGGCAGTCAAGATGATTTTTCATCAGATTTTGTTTCTAAAATACATTGACAATGGTTTTTTATGTAATGACCATCACAAGTATTTTTTAATTTACTTCACTTGTACTTTGCATCTCTTGTGAAAAAGTTCTGCTCAAACAGCTCTTAAGTAGTTAATCTGAAAAATCTCACTTTTTAAATGAGGAACAGGTGTTACTATTTAAACATTTCAGCCAACTCATACTAGCAAAAATATGTTGCATATAAAGAAACAAATTAAAAAAAAAAAAATTCCCTCTATTTCTGTGTATCTAGGAAGATGTATAGCAAACAGTGTTTAGATTAAATTTAAATTTGAAATGCAGCCACCCACCTACCAAAGCAGCACCAGCTATTACTGAATTTTCAAAATTCCAACATCTACTATCTGTCACTCAAGCCTCCCATAAATGCCACCTTATGCAGACATGTAAGAGTCTTACTGCACAAAGACCATCCCTGACCATCCATTCTCTCATGTCATAGATCTGAACCGGTTGACAGAATTTCAGCCCAAGGAGTTAAATTAAACACCTGGATTCTGAAAGTGCAGAGGGTTCAGCAGCTTATCTATTAGGGAAAATTGCCTAATTATGATATTTTCACATGGTCTGCGTAAATGAACCATCTGCAGCAGTGTAACTTATAATCTACATTAGGTAAGGGTTAAAAATGTCTAGACAAGAAGAAGGTTATCTTAGAATGCTTTTTGCAAGCAGTCTCCTGTCTCTGATCCTCTGTCTGCTCCCTCTATTTCAATGACCCTTTTTGCTCTGATTTTTTCTTAATAGGTAGATAAGTGCTGGTTAGAAGGAAACCTGTATACTTTCAAGACCAATAGTTCATCAACTGTAAAGCGCTGAATAGCTCAAGCACCTGTTTTTGTTTTTTGTGTTTTGGTGGGGGTTTTTTGTCGGTTTTTCTTTGTTTGTTTGTTTGGGTTTTTTCTTCTTGTTGTTGTTTGTTATTGTTGTTGTTTTTGAGTTGGTTTCTTTTTTAATTTTTTTTTGTTGCTGTTTTTTATTTAAATATACCTGACCTTATTTCTCAGACAATAAATCAAATTCTCTACTATGGAAGTGCAAAAGGAAGCATATATGTTGTTCACAACCCTTACAAGTGTTGTTTGTGCCTGTATCTTGGCAAAGAGAACCTTTCTTTAAAAAGCAGGATAGTGTACCTAGTCCATTCCCTACTAAATTCTGGTTTGACATGTTTATGTTCCCTTCTAGATCAGGGTTACATTTTACACAAAATGAAACAGATTTATATTATGTGTTAAATGAAGATACACTCACCTGGAGTTTCAAATTCTAAGATAGGATGAATGTCGAGCAGAATCTGCTTCTCTTTTATTCTAGAAGTGCTACAAAAGACAGTAACATTTCATTTTGAAACTGGAGCACCAAAGTATCTTTAAAGTTCATTTTTATTTGATTTGACAAAAGTAGGAGACTGCTTTGCTTGCAAGCTCATGTCAGCTTCTGTTTTCTCTTACAGAATGGAAATGTGAAAGGTTATACATCAGTAATTTCTACAGTTTAATTTTTTTTTTTTTAATATGTACAATGAGATCTACAGCACCATAGAGTGGAACAAAACTCTCTCTTCTGCCTTAAATGTAGGACTCTAAGACTCTGTGCTGTAAGTCTTGTACCAACAACATTCAAACATGTAATTAACTGAAATTACCTGCCTGATATCATTATTGGCTGATGAGTCTAACATGAGATATATGAAGGCACAGGAGTAGGACAAATGTCCTAAATTATTCAGTTTCCTTAGGTGAAAGGAAGATGCAGACTTTCATGTTCCCACCAAATAATCAAAATTGAGTTTATTTTAGATTAAACTGGTACAGTTATTAATTGCTTTAACATTATAATGTAGTCACTCTAAAAGATAATATTTTTATCTGAAGAGAATAGTATTCAGAATTTTTTTTTCATTTCTCCAGTTTTTAGAGATGGATATTCCACTGTGAAATTGAATCTGAAGAAAACTTTTGTATGTGTTTGGTTGGTTTTACTGGAATCCACCACTTCTTACAAAACCCACCCATAGTGCTATTTCACAGTTGTGTAAGCATAAGTCCCTAGTATGTGGTCTGGGGGCTTTCTGGATGTACTGAAAATAATTTCCTATCCAATCATTCTTGTCTCAGTTCATTCTGTGGTATTTCAGCAAGTTTTTGAAGAAGATGGAGAAAGTAGATGAGCAAAACTTTATTTAAGACAGAAAGAGAGAAGCCACAAGAAACAGAACTGATCAAACGTATTACAAATGTCTTAATCATCATATTCTCTCTCTTTTACAATTTTGCTGTAAGTCTGTAAGCAGCTCTCAATGTGTGAAAACCTGGGAATGTGCATTTGTTAGTTTGCTCATATTTGTAAAGTGACACAGATGCAGTATTTTAAACACAAAAGTCATGAAGTCTTCAATAGTTTTCTGCTGTTACTGGTAGCAGAAACTTCGGTGAAGTAGAAAATAGGAGTTATGTCTGTTGCTATCTAAATACCATAAATGCACTAGTATGATGAGGCATTTACACTTTCAATGAATACTTGAATTTCTTCTTGACAATTTTATCGCTTCTTTAAGAACAATAACTTTTAAAACTTCTTTTCTCTCTTTGTAACTTGTTTAATTATCATTTCAAAACACATCTTTGAAGATAGAAATGTTTTAATTGTCTGTGTAACTCAGAAGCTGAGGAAGTACTGGATATTAAATAGCAAATATAATGTGGTTCTAACATACAAAAGCTAGAAATCTTACTTTAGTCTTCCTTAGGAAAGTTTAGTCATGTGCAATTAGAATGTTAGCAATCTACTGTATTTTTGTTTCCAAAATGCATCTTGCACTGCCCAAATTCCTTTTAAAGTGATAAGGTATTTAATTTACTGTGATTTGGAATCAAACAATCCAAAATTTAAAAAAACCTTAACAAACAAGCACCTTCTTTCGCCATGAAATAATAATAATAAAACCCAAGAACAACAAAACCACCAAAACCAACAGAACAAAAACGACTAACAAACAAACAACCAAGAAAAAATCCCCAGCCCTCACAGCTTTCTGCTTTCTTCCTCATCTGAAGTCCTGTACCTGATGTAATGATTCAGTGATAGTAAGAGGTGGTAGTGAGTATTCATGTAAATTATGTCACAGGAGAAGGACTGGTATGAACACTTGGCAAAAAAAAGGAGTCTAAGTGACAGTGGGTAGAAAAGCCATAAATTCTGTGAAAGAAAAGTGAGGAAAGTTTTCTATATTGTGGTGTTACTTCATCTGTTGCTCTCTATCCTTCTTAGGGCAGGATGTCAGAATAATTCATTTCTAAAAATTTATGGTTAGTAGATTCCGAGGCTTCAGTTAAAAGGAAGATTCTTTTGGAACAGCTACACTTAATCCATAGCATTGTAATCAAATTCACATAGATGGAAGCTGTAAAAAAATATCTCCTAATAATTTTTTTCAGATAATGGAATAGGGTTACTCTCTAAAAAAAAAATTAAAAATCAGGATTCTTAACCTCTTCTTTAGCAAAACTGCATGCTTTGGTTCAGAAGCTGCAAATAGTTAGCTCAATTCCTTGCAGAGCAAAAACTTAAATATGTGACTGAGCTATTGCTGGGGTAGACTTAGCTCCTACTGCTTTTGGAGATGAACTGTATGTTCTTATGAATCTTTATCTAAAATATCTTTTTTCCTCTTTAGCTATTAGCTGTTTTCTGAGAAATTCATCTGGTTTTGTTTTTTGGGGGTTTGTTTTGTTTGGTTTTGTTTGTTTTTTCAGACTGAAAGATTCATTTGGTGTTAACTACTGAGATTTTTCGCACAAACATTTATTGCAGTAAATTCTGTGAAAATAATTATTTTCTTTCTGGAAGGGGAAACACTATCTTCTGAATAATCTCTGTAAATTATTTACGGAGAATAAACTGTTATACATTAGAAATTCATGACTCCAAGAGTTTTCCACTTTTCTTTTCTGCTAGCAATAATTAGAATTCATGTAACCAGACCTACTGTGAAAACAATATAAGATCTGAGTATGTTTTTACAGTAACAGCAATATTATTGCACATATAAAAATGGAGGTCTTCATTTTAGTATTAAAAAGCAGAAAATAACAACCAGGTATTAATGTTCCCAAAGGCCTGTCAGTAATGTTTTCTAATAAAGAGAATGACTTTGTCTATAAGCCCATACATTCCCTTTTCACATTAAGTACTGAATGGGAATTGTTAGAAAGAAAGGATTTACTTCCCACGTGGTAAACACAGGTAAAGATTTCATAAGACAATGTTTCCTAAATACAGTAACTTTCCTCGCCCTTCTGCATGGTTTTCTGAAAGACTATGCATTATAGCTTCAAAATGATTGCTCCTGATAGCAATGCCCTTCATATTAGAGCATTGTCAAAACACATGTGTATATATAAGGGCAAGAAACAGCTGAAATACATCACTTGCTGAACATATTGCTGGGCATGCTCAATCTGGCTCTGCAACTGCATATCAAAGCTTAAGGCATTCACACAACAGATGTAGTAACTCTGGGCAGTAAACCTATACTCTCAGAATTATTATTTTTTAATAACTGTTAGTGAGGCTTGAAATATGTATATATTTTGGGTAAGGAGAAGAAATGAATCTTCTTAATGAATTCACATTCAACTTTTGTATTTTGACCAACATTGTTGTTCTGTACATGCTAAAGGATGGTGGAAAGCATTAGAAAAATTGAAAAGAGAGAAATTAGCCTTTCTTGAATTCATTTTCTTATGTGATTTAATAACTTGTCTCTGTAGTCATTGAATCACATATTTACTCCCTGAGGAGCTGCATACATTATCATGCTAATTTGATGACAAAAAGACAGGACTGAGCTTGAGTAGCTGTCATATACCAGCCATCCAGGTGTTTGCTCTTCCCTACTCAAGTGAAGATAGGAATCTATTTTTTGTCCATAATGGGAGGGACATGTTTTAGATCCCTCACTGAACCACTTCTGAATGTCTGCTCTTACTATCTGGAAATCTGTATTGTGTGTACATGCATTGTCTTCATCTCACACAACTTGACGTTGTCATTTGAGTGTGTTGTCTTCTAAATTCTGCTCCAGGAAAAACATCCTAACATTTTTATAGTCAGGTTTAATAACCAGCAAAGAGATAAAATTCTATGACTAACTCATCTTAACAGAAACTTTTGAACATTTTTTAGACATATTTGGATTAGGAGGCCAGTTATTTTCTTTCTAGGAGTGTTATAATAAATAAAAATATATGGAGATGAAATGGGATTTGGCATTGTATGCTTTTGCAGTGCCTCCAATTTAAAAGATGTCTAATTTGGAAATACTTTATTTTGCACCTGAGAAGGCCTAAGAAATGTGGGTCCTTGTCTCAGGCCTGTAGATGCACATGTGTGGTCACTAAGTTTTTGGATTTTTAAATGCCCAAAGTGCTTTTCCAATCCGTGTTTTGATCATTTTGTGATTTGATTTATGGGTCTGTGGTATCAATAACAAATCAGTGTTGCTCTGAAGCATAGTTAAGGGACAGACTTTCTGAGGGAGGCACAGCAATAATAGATTACTCATTACTATACAGGATCTGTGTGCCCTACTTAACATGTACAGAAACAACTTGTGTTTACCCTTGGATATGATTGAGTTCTGTGATTCTAGTTGGGAACCGTAACAGCAAAAATAGACATTCTGCCTTAAGTGATGCTGTTCGTATCTCTCCAGTGCAGATCCTTCTCTGTTGCAGACCCCGATTCCCATTTCCCTCTCCACCTCCATCATATCCAGAAAAAATACTTGAACCACCTGGTGCAGTGTATCTGCAGGAATCAATTTTCATTTCCCACTGGCATGTGAGCAGCCACTTGCAAGGTGAGTCAGTGGAAGCCGGCTGCTCCTCTGTTGGAAGCAGTGCATGAATTACAGAGCATTACTGATGTGTTGTGGAGTGTGGGGAGGGAGCTCCTGTCTCGTCTGCCAGCAGTGCTGCTGTAGAGAGCAAAAAGTCACATCAGAGTGCAAATGAGGGATTTGTATCAGAGGTTTCCCAGCCTGTGAAGTGCATTGTGCTTTACTCTCTCTGTGAGAATGGCGAGTGTGGTACAGCCACCTGTCAGCAGCCTGCTCCTCCACGCAAGAGTAGCTGGTGGAGTCAGTGTTCATCTGTGAAAACATCTGGGTAATTAAGCTGAAAGCCGAAGAACATGACAGTTCAGAAGATACTAGAAAGTTTCAAATGCACCCTTAGGCAGAGAGATTTGATTATCACATGGTTTTCCCACACTTTGATACGTAACTCAATAGACATTGATCAATTGACAGGTGTGTATGCCAATAGCATTAAGGACTGTTATAATGAAGCTAGAATAGAAGGGGAAGAAGTGACCTCTTTAAAAGATATTTTATTTTAAATGCATATCATCCATGCCTTCTGTTCAAATAGGAATTATGCAGCTTTCTACTTTCTGTTCCCAGTTGCAGTTTGTTTTTAAAAAAAGAGTATTAGTACAAAATAAGGATTTAGCTAAAATAATCCTATTTCTTCTTACAAATAAAAGTGTTTTAAAGTAAAAAATGTATTCTAATTGTAATAATAACCTTTAGGTGGTGCATATGCTCATTATATCAGTATTAGATGAAATATTGTTATGGCAGGCATGAGAATATAAATGTGTGTGATGTATAATTGCAATATGTTGTTTTTTGTAGAATGTAATTTTCTATAAAATACCTACAGATGTTTTAAAAACAAACATGGTTCTCAGAACACATGCTTTTCTGAAGATTAAAAGTGCATACAGCTGTTTGGTTGGGGAGGGTTTTTTTGTTGTTTGTTGTTGGTTTTTTTTCCCCTTCTAAATCACATTTTTATTTTAAGGGATTGTGAATGTCTTACATCAAGGATTAAATTAGGGTTGGCATTAATTGAGAGTTGTTTGCCTGTAAAAAATGACAAGATTTTTTTTCTAAAATCATGAATTCTGACTTTCTCTGATAATGTATTGGATTCAGCTGGGAAGCTTGTGAATATGCACAGATGTGAGAAGTTTTGTTCTACTCTGAGGTTTTGTTGGGAACTTTCAATAGGAGCCTATTTGAGAGAAAGGCTATATGATTTTTCATTTATTCCTTTTTTTTCTGTTATATTGCAATGATACTATTCATGCTAAAATTCAGTTTCTACTATTTGCATTTTAACCTGTGAATATAGTCAATTTTGCTGCTGAAAAAAGAACTGCATAGTATTCCAGTAACTCATCTGCTACCATCGTCGGCTGGCTTTGACAAATGGACTCAGTCTAAAGGATTCTCTACTATGATGTGTGATGCCTTGAACAAATAGAAATGTGTTTTTCATCAACATACTGGAAGGAATCATTTATATTGTCATATATGAATAGCTTGTTCTGATTGTTATGTTTCCTCTGTCATACTAAGCATCTCATTTAAAGCATGCAAGGAGAATGTATTGGATAAAAAGTGTTGTTCACCTAAATAATATCTCAAAATATTTAAAGCTGATTGATCCTCTGTGACTGTGATGTGTTGGTTGTTTTTTTAAACAGGAGTGACAGTTCTGGTTTTACTAGCATGTTAAGAATGTTGAATATGTGAGAATAGTAGCCAGTCTTTTAACATTAAATGTTAAATTTGTATAAAAACTTAGATATTTTGACATGCCCAACAGGAAAAAAATCCAGTTATTGCTAGCTTAAATATCTGATCATCACCCAGAAATATTTATTAGTTTGCTACNCTAGAAAGGAGATTTGCAATGTAAAAATGTTTCTGCCAGCATTTGTTTTGCCAGTGGAAGAAAAGCCTAATGTATGCACACAATATTCCTTATACAATTGATTAATTTCCTCTTCTTTGTGTGGGGTAGAATTTCTTAAAAACATACACACACTTGTCTGATTTTCCTCTCATTTTAATACTTGCATAAAAATTTGCTAGGCTTTCTGATGTTCTCTTTTACATATTTAATTTTTCACAGATTCTGAGAAAGCATTGTATGGAGGGAGTCAACTGGAACAATGCCCACAATTAATGATAAGCCTTTCCTTGTCATTCTTTCTCTGCCTCATTGTCGACATTTATAAGAAAAGGCAAAAGAACACAATCTATTTGTGCTTCTGAATGCAAAATCCATCACTTCACCTTTTCTTCCAGTGAGAAGACATGCAACTGAAGGGACAGACCAGGACAATCAGTTTCACTAAGAACTGCATAGAAAACTTGCTTCTTTCTTTTTGTCTGTTATACTTTTTTTTAGGGGCAGTTGTTTGTTTGTTTATTGTTTGGGGTTTTGTTTGTTTGTTAATTTGTTTGCTTGGTTCTGTTTTCTGTTTTAAATTTTGTTGTAATTCTATCTGTAATATTTACTCATAATGAGGTAAAAGAACCACTTTGTAATATTGTCATTTTACACTTATGGAATTTTTTGAATGGGACTGTGCAAATGATCCATCACAGGAATTTACATGCAACAAACTGATATCACCAGGGTTTTACAGGAGATTTGTCTTAATAATTCAAGATCCTCATCTTTGCAGAACTTGTTAAATGCTCGCTTGAAGATCCTGTATGATAAGGTGGCATATTTCCTCAGGTTTTCCTCTTACAAACATGAACAATATTTTTAAAGATTCTTCTCAGTGTGGTGCATCACAGAAAGGCTTTGAATGACCCCTACGCAGAGAAAGGTTTTGAGTAATACAGTCTTTAGAGATTTATGTGATGCCACTTCCATGGCTCATGATTTTCTATACCAGTCTTCAAGGTCCAGATTCAAACAGTGGTGTAAGTAAAATACTTTCTTCTTGATTCAGCAGACTTTTTAATTGGTATACTCTGATTTTACTGCTTCTTCTAGAGTTAATTTTTAAAGCCTCTGTACTCAGATTTCAAAAATATCTAGAGAGCCCTTAACCTGACAAGATTTCTTGCAGTCTAGCAGCTATCGCAGCTTACAGTTAATTAGCGCCAGCTTTCAGATACTCAGTGAGAAGGGAAAAAATATCTTCTGATTCAGGGTAAAGAAAAAAAGTAAATGGGCATAGTATATGCTCACTTTGATTCTTCGCTGTAAGTTGCAGCATCAGCCCATAGAGGGATGTTTTCCAACTACAGTGTTCTTTTGGTACAACATGACTTTATTTAGAACTGAGTCCATAGCATCGAGTCCTCAACTGGGAAAGGGTTTTCTATGACTTATCTTACCTTTTAAAAGACGTGGGCTGTATCTTAATGATTTTGCAACAGTGTGGTGGTGCTAAGAGACCTATTATGACAAAAAGAGTAAAAATATTAGTAGGAGTATAGCATGTCTTGTCAAAAGATTAATTTTTCAGTAGATTTAATGGATTTCTTGACTGAAATCTTGGGAGATTCTGGGTCTATAAAATTACTAATGTAACCTAATTATGTTACCTGGGTCTCTTAAACAGGCTGTGAGGCAAAAAAAAGACAAAAAGATGCTTATAAGAAAGTAAAAC
Source organism: Donacobius atricapilla (assembly GCA_013397315.1). Classification (NCBI taxonomy): domain Eukaryota; kingdom Metazoa; phylum Chordata; class Aves; order Passeriformes; family Mimidae; genus Donacobius; species Donacobius atricapilla. The sequence goes on along the minus strand of WBMY01009768.1, from coordinate 445,858 downwards.
TACTATGTCTTTTCTTCTCTGAAAGAAAAGCTTGTTTGTTTTTTTAAATATATATTGCAAAAGTGGGTAGCTTTCACAAAGAACCAAAACATATTCAATATAAAGAGAAGATAAGGTGATAATAATTGATGATTCAGTCTTCTCCACATTGTGACAGTTCACAATTGCCCTTCCAAAATAAAACTTAATGGAGCTGCTGGAATTTAAGATTTTTAAATAATTTGCTTCTAAAGTTTTTATAAAATCTAGAATATAATGAGCCATATTTGGATTTCTTACTACATGTGTCTAAATTTTATATTTATTCAATACTTATATAGGGACAGTAATGGATAATTTCAGTGGCTTACTCTGTTAAAGTGAATATCTGCTAGAGGAAGTAATACCTGAGTACCGTACCTACCACTTTCAGTATATTGTCTTACCATATAATCCTGTTAGAAAGTTAAGTAAGTAGATTTAAAAGATGCCCTTACAACATGGTGGCTTTGTGCATTTTTTAGAAAAACTTCTGTAGAACTCTGTTTTAATCTATCTTAAACTCTGTTGTATTTTTCCACTGGAGCATTGTTTGCCATTTGGTTACTATCACAGATTTGATAGAACTATCAATCAAAATCATTGTAAAACGGAAAATAAAAAGCAGACAAAACAACACAGTGGGACTGGCTGTGAAGAAAACTTATGGCCTTTTTTGTACTGTGGAAAGGACACTCATCAGAATGCCCTCATTTGTTTGGATGCAATTGAGCTTCAAAAGGGCAAGACAGATGTGCTGTTTTCAAGAATCTTAATTTATAATGTGACACAGTTCATAAACCTGCGGCTAAATGTGAGAGCAGAACACATTTTGGGGCCAGTTCAATGTATCTTTACTTTCTCCAGAACAAATATATTTCATAATTTTTTTGTACTGTTAACCTTCCATGCTGTAGTTGCTGTGGTGCTACAGCAGAGTGAAGATCCTTCCCTGAGAGATGTGCCAGGATGCTGTCTGCTTGGCTGAGATAGCTCAGCACTTCAAAAACCTGGACAGATGGGGTGCCACCTCATGAGAGACAGCATTCTGCTGGGCTTCAGAGGAGCTAAGACTCTTTAAGGTGGGGCACTGAATCCAGCTGACATACCAGCTCTGCAGCTGGCTTATGTTGCAGCAAAAGAGGAGATGATGACTAAAAAGAAAAAA
>WBMY01009768.1:430497-444660 GCA_013397315.1 Donacobius atricapilla | reverse complement strand
AAAAAAAAAAAGGAAAAAAAAACCTAAACCCAACTAGAGAGCAAAGCTACATCCATCAAATGTGTGTCTGTTGTGTTCCGAATGTTAAATCTTTAAATTGATAGTCTTTAAAGATAGAAAAAGTCTTAAATAGACCTTTACTTTTGTTGTCCTACTCTGTGTTTGGTCCTGTATATTCCACCGGTAAATGTCCAAACCACTACAGAAAGGGCTTTCTTAATCATCCGAATGCCTGAAAATTTCTTCCATTTCTGTATTTTTCTTACTATTCCTGTAAAACACACAAAGTACTTTCCTGGTTTTGTGATCTTTATTGAAACATAAGCTGTGCTTCCTACACTTAGTTTATTCTCTCTGTACTATTCACCAGCACAGCTAGCTCTCCTATTTTCGAAGCATTTGTATAGAAACAAATCAGCTGCATACAAATGGATCTGCACTGATGTACCGTCTGCTTGCAAACAGCATAAGGCAACTGAATTTCTACAAGAGATCAAAGAGTTAGGTTACATGAGTAAAGGTGTGCACTGGAGACAGAACAGCTGCTCCAGAGTCTTTTGAACTTTCACTTACCACTTCCCCATTCCCAAGCATGGTGTCATGGCAGTAGTTTTTCACAGCTGTCAGAGACTGCATTCTCTCCTAGACTATTACCAGACCTTTGGTGTAAGACTATGGGAATGTGCTTGCGCTGTGAAATTGCAACTGAGTGTGGTTAAGGCTTATGCAGGCTAAAGTACCTTGGGTTGAAGCATGAGTTTAGCACTTATGAAGTGAAGTTACTGAAATTGGGTAGTGTTCCTGTGCATGGGAAGGGCTCAATATCCATTTGCTTAGCTAAAAAGCAATCACTTCTTCTATTAATTTCCTGGTATAATAATTCTCAGCTGTCCAACAGAAGTCATATTTAAAAAAATACCACTTTGTATTTTAAGGACTATTCAATTTTCTTGCCCTATTTGCAATATGGAAAAAAAAAAAAAAAAAAGAAAAAAAGAAAAAAAAAAAAAAGAAAAAGGAAGGCTGCTCTTTCCTGAGCAACTTGCACCCACAGCACAGTTTAGAGTCCCTATGCTGATGTGGGCCTGTGCACACAGCTGATTGTGACTGGAAATGAAGATGACTCTTTGTCTCTTCTGTCATGTTGAATTCTAGGACTGGCATTTAAGAAACCCTTTTGAATGAGTAGCTTCAAATTGATCCAGTTTGTTGAAAAGCTCGAGGCTCACTGAATTGAAAAATGGCATTTGTATTGGAAAAAATTATATATTTCAAGTCACTTTGCAAGTTTGTGAGACTGGATTTTGCATTGCAGAGTGTGTAACTGCTTGTTTCAGCATTCTTCTAATTCAGTGACTTTTATCTCACTAAACTTAGATCAGAAAATTATTTCTGTATATGTGTGGGTATAGACACGCATGTCTTTGTGTGTGTGCCTGTATGTATTATTAACAGCTATGTATAAGAAATAATTATTGAAATACCTCCCAATACTTGAAAGTATTTAGAAGCTATTCAGCTGCATTTTTCTGAGCATGTTGCATATGTGAATACCATGTGTTATGTATGGCTTTATACAGATCTCTAGGACTTGCAATATGCAGCTAAAATCTATGGCTATTAACCTAAAGGCTGAGTTATAAGATTTGTAGATAATCAATTATTATGAACGAAATTTATTAACACATTAATGTTTTATCAGCTATTAGTAAATACATGAATTGTCAATGATATTTTGTGGACACACAATATGATAATTTCTAAGCTTTGCTATTTTTCCCTTTCAGGAGGTCTTATGATTAGAATTTTGTAGTTTTTTTCCTAATTGTAATATAATTAATCAGCAATAAACCTTCTGTTTGCAGCAAAACTTCAAGTTGTGTACTTCAAAATGAAATATTGCAGTTTTTAGTAAGGTTGCAGTATTCTTTTATGCTGTGTTTTAGAAATGATACAGGCATTATGAGGACAGTTAAGGCTTACTGATTATTTAAAGGCTTACTGTTGATTTAAAGTGCAAAGCTTTGTGTGTTTCCTATTTCTCTATAACATGTTCATTTGGTTTAGAGGTTATCAAAAGGATCTGGCAAATTCCATTCTTCAAATAGTCCATATGTTTATTGGCCACCTTCACTGGCTATGTTCTCCATTCTCAGAAAAGGCTGCCTGCCTGGAGAGTGGTCTCAGGCTATACTGACAGCTTGAACAATTCTAAGGGACTGTAGGACGTTCTCACAGTCCAAACAGCGGACAGTTTATAGGCTAATGAACAATTTGACCATGCTGATACATGTGCCAGAGGTTAAGGCTCTGACCTGCTGCTGTTCAGATTACTAGGACAAACGTAGCCACTGGGACCAAGATTAGCAATTTAATTAGAACACCGTGTAAAATTCATATTCTATGTCATTTGCTGAACAGGACCTATGTCATTATACATCGATTATATCATGGTTAAAAGAAAGAGAAAGTCGAGAAGTATTTGTGTAAGCCATATAATTAGAATGCTAGGTTTTAAGGCGTCACATCATAATCTCCAGGTTTCATAATTTGCATGTGTTGCCTATGTTTCATCACAGTAACATGCTCCAAGGCGAAATGCTCTCATGCAAAATAGCAATAATTTGGCATGTATTACAATTTGATACAATTAAAATAAGTAAATAGATAAATAAATAAATAAATAAGCCCCATAAACTTCTAGAAAGTTTGTTGTGGAACACATTGAGTGCGGCTAGCTTGGGGTGCAGCTGCAGTGGGAGCTGCAGGTTGAGGTCTGGGCGGCAGCCCGAGGCAAGAGGCGCTGAATTTTGCATCTTTTACACAACAAAGGGCACGGGGACCAGGTGCCCGGACACTCAGTAGGAGCCGAGGCCCAGCTAGGAAATGCGAAAGTTTCGTGGGCTTGGACTGTCATAAAAACCCAGCACTCCTCTGCTCGGAGTCCCTCCTGGGAGGCACGGACAGCTCGGGCGGTTCCTGTGTTACTCCACCACGAATAAATGGCTTAATGCAACGAGACGTCTGAGACCCTGCCGTGGGAGGCCTGGTGTGGAGCCAGCGAGGAAGCCTGGCCTGGCTGTGTGTGCGGGGGGCCAGGAGAGGCACCCTGGAGCCGCCCGCGGCCGCGGGGCCTCCCCGCCGCTGAGGTCTCTGCTCTGTCGGCTGGAGCCTGACTGCCAGGCAGCCGTCTCCTGAATGGTCCGCCTGAGAAGCTTGCCTCAACACCGCAAACATTTCAGCGAAGAGCAAGGATATCAATAACTGTGACAACTAATGCTAGCAAGAATAATATTTAATTGTGAGATAATTTTAATTAGATAAGTTTCCCACGTAAAGGTTTTAAGTATTTCCTATTAAAAATTAGGATGAAAATAGGACAGGGGTGAGCTGGCCTCAAACGTGCGTAATTGGTACAGTGGGTTTACTCTGCAAGATACTGGTAACAGTTGGAAACAAGATGCTGGGTTTAAATAATAATAATAAAAAAAAATAATTAAAAAATGTTGACATTTTCTTAGAAGTTTTAAATTCCAGATTGCATCTTTATTCTGTTTTCCTAGATGTGCCAGTAAATTTTATAAGCTACAAACTGATGTCCTCTGTTATGTACCAAGGCCATTCAGACTTCCAGCTGCTAATAGATGGTGAAGGTTTTGTCGGTCCTGAGACAGTGCAGTGACACTTGTTCCAGAGTGATGCTTGTACAGAAGGGAGGTCCGTAGCAGGACCATAGGGGAGGAAATGGAATAGTTGCATCAAAGTGGTAGTTTACTATGGCTGCAGAAAGTGTATTCTTACAGAGACTGTAACTGTAGTTGCTGACACTTTTGCATTTATAGATGCAATATGACTGAGAAGACCATCAAGGTAGTGACTTGCAATCTTGTGCTTACTTTATGGGAAAACTCAGAACTGACATTTGGTGGCTACACATAAATAGAATAATTCTCTCCTAAGAAAAAGTGTCATACTTAAAATTTGATATTTTTCTTTTCAAAGTGAAAGAAGGCTTTGGCATAAAATTTATTCAGGGTCACATTTCACCTATAACCTGGTTTATTTTTTTCTTTTTCAAACCTGCGTCTAGTTAGAGTTTAATATTTTCAGTCTCTAGATTGTCAACATCATTGTATAATAACCAACTTATTATAAAAAGCAGCAAATGCCATGCTGCCAATCACTTGTCCATCACACTAACAGGTGCACTGCCATTGTCAGTGTCAGGCTGAATACTGGGGATCAGTTAGACAGGTGGAGTAATTTACTTATCTTGTAGTGGCAGAAGGGGACACCTTATCAAGGAAAAAAGAGAAGTGTCTTCCCTTGGTGCATTTGGTATGTGGCTATGTAACTTGGATTTATAGTCTCTCTGTAGAAACTGATGTGCAGACTAAATTTCACTCTGAAGTGAGGGAGGAACTTCTTTTAGGTATTATGCAAGAGTACTGCTTTTTCTTTCTCTTCACCTTATCTACTGTCATTCTCACCCTCTCCCCCCACACCCCCATCCTAAACCTTTCAGTATTGTCAACTGAACAGACTGCTAGATTCAAAATGCTTAAAATATCTGTCAGTCTATTGGAGTAAAACAAACAAACAAACAAGCCAAACATCAGTGAGAATGAGAAATTATATGCCTTAATTTTTTTTTCCACAGCCATTTTTTATAACAGCAATTGGAAGAGAGGGCTCCAGAGCATGGTTTACCATTTCTTTCAAAGAATAAATGTAGAAGTTATTACAGCAAGTATCAATGCCAGTCCTCACCTGTCATGGTCTCTGTAGCTATGACAGCTTCTGGTTAATACCCAGAAAGTTTCTGGAGGCATCAGAAAAAAGTTGGTTTATTCACCTGTCTTTCTCTGTTACTATCAGTGTGGTGGACAAATTCTCAGGTACCACCTGTGATCAGAATAGAGCTTTAAGAGGGACAGCTAAGTTGAATGTGTTTGTACTTGTATCTTCTGACTAAAGCCATCTGTGGTCAGGTACAACCAGTAATTGCCTGAGCCAGTAAATAGAGATATTGGAGCGATATATGAGTCTTCAAAGACAGAATGGTAGAGGCAACCTCAGACCAAACTGTGGGAAGGAAGAATTCATGATAATGGTTTGGAAACCTCACTTTTGTAGCAGCACAGAGAGCAGTGGCTGATTGGTAGATGAAATATATTGGAAGTTAATTCAAGTTTATTTACAGAAACATTTCTAGGAATACCTATGCCATCACAGTAGGAAATCTGGGGATTAAACAAATTTTAGGTTGCTAAAGTGTCAACTTTCTTTAGAATACTGCTAACAATAGCCTTGACCTGTGTGTTGATAGGGGGTTTGTAGTGCACTGTTTTGATAACTAAATGGCTTCCATAATCTCCAATTCCATCATCTAAATATATAGTTCAGTAATTCTTGTAAAGAGCTGAGCCTTCCCTTCTTCTCTTCCCTATCTACCAAAATGTAATGGGCAGTGCTAATATTTCAGAGGGCCTTGGGCATAGTATCACATTATACCTAATCTTATGTAATTACAGACTGCTGCCAACAAGGCTCCAAGGATGTCCTTGTATTTACTGTTGCTCTATCTTGTATCCCTTAAAAGGAAAATAAAAAATGTTATTTTCCACTAATCAGTAAGAACCAACTATCTCCTAGCTGCAGGAGTGCTGGGGAATGAAGAGGACTAGGATTAGCTTTTTCAGTGGCAGGTAGTAGTTAGGTGGAGGGTGAAAGCCTGAACCTCTGCAGTCCTTCCCTGCCCAGAATTGACCCATCCTCATGGATTGGCGCCTGAAACATTCTCTCTGTTTACTCTGCTATTATTCCCCGCATAACACTACAAACCCATTGCTATCAAGCATTAACTTCTGAGATTTTTTGACAGCACTGTTATCTCTGTTTAACCAATACTGTATTTACTGGTATTAAAAAGCATTATCCCACCTGCACATTCTGTTTACCAGAACAGCATTCAACCCTAAAGCCAGTGATTGAAAAAGAGATTTATTTTTTTTCTTTCTAATGTAATTTACCGAATCAGGCCCCTAAGGAATGACTAAATGCATACAGACATGCAATTTCCATCACCACTGAGACTTTTGTTTTTGTATCAAGAAAACCAGAGGCCAGGTAATCCCCTGGCTCCAGGTGGTTTGCATGACAGGGCTGCCAATATGGAACTGAGGTTAAGTAGATCAAAAGGCTTAGAAACAGGAGAAACTTGATTTTGATTAAATGCCATTTTTACAAAAGAGATGCTTTTACAAATGTCACTTCTACTTCTGTTTTAGAAACTATTTATTGTCTGTGAACTGAAACACTAAAAATGCTCTTCAAAGCTATAAAGCAGGAAATATATTTATTGCTGTTTATTCTTAATAAAATGTTCAACATCAAAAAAACTGCAAATATTTCAATTAGATTAGAAACTTCCACAAGGTCTGAGACTGAAGATTAAGATTTTTGAGTCCCCTATTCATTATTTTTCTCTCTCACCTGAGTGGAAATTGGAAAAATTAGTTCAGTTATTAGTTCAGCTTTATTAACTTTCTTTTCATTTTCAGGGATACTTTTAAAGGTAAATTATACTATTCACTGACAATAAGCATGCTAGTGTACTCTGCTGCTTGCAGTTCTCCCTATAAATCAAAACTGTCTCTAACATAGGGAGCCCAGCTCTTTGCATGACAGCTAAAATTATTTTTTCTCTCTTTCAATCTTACAGTTCTGTTTCTCAAAAAGCCCATACCATACTTCTCTCTTTCAATGCCTTTTGAATATTTCTTCTATTTCTGCTAGGTAGTACAATCTGAAAAGAACAGAGTCTTTCACTGGTTCTGATATTATGCTTTCCCACCCAGTGATACAATTTTGTCTGAACTAGAACCAATGCTTTCAGATCTGGTGTGTAAAGCTAAGTGTCTGCACCCACTGTGAATTGAATAAAATTGCAGTTAAATATACCACACGTGGATTCAGGAGCTGAGCTGTTAAGTGTCAGGTCTGGAAATGCTGGTCTTTGTGTTCTGTAACATTGAAGGGAGGAAGGAAAGGATAACAACCAAGGAAAAATAGTGAGGACCTTTATTTTTTTCAGTTTCCTTTTTTTTTTTTTTTAAATCACAATAAATTTATGATGTTGTCATCAAAGTGCGCGTATGAAAGCACCTTTGTAGAAAAACTGAATTCTTTAGCTCCATGATGCTGCTTCAGAGGCAAAGCTGCCCTGTAAAATGCTAGGAAGTTCTTCGTCACTAGATTGCTTTTATGTGCTCATAAAAGTTCTAATAATGACTTCATTTTTTGAACTGCGTACACATTGAAAAATTCAGGTAGTGCTTTCTGCAGTTCAGAGAAGCTGTATACCCTGTGACATGTTCAGACACTTTTGTGTGCATTTTTTTATTTGTTCAATAGAGCAGTGAATAGAGACACCAGATTTTAAAGGGTTTCTGGTCTAAAGAGTGAATACCTCTTTCTGTCTGAAAATTTATATTCATAAATCTCATTGTCATGATCTCACTGGGAAAATAAAACACAGGTTATGTAACATCCTGATTAAGCCATGGAGATCTCTTAAAGACTTTATCTGTTGCTTAGAGTACAGAAAGCAGAAATCTTACTTATATAGGTAAGATTGTTGCAAGATTGAAAACCCAGAGGCCAGATCCAGAGAATGGACCATGTCCTCAGCTCATATATGTGAGGTTCATCTTTCAACAGTGTTTTTAACAACTTGCAATTTAAATGTTATCGCATAAAGGCACAAGTTATTTCTCACTTTCTGTTAATAATCTGAGGTACCATACTGGCAACTGTTTGTAGAAAAATATATTGTGGGGTTGTTTTGTTTTGTTTTGTTTGGTGGGGTTTTTTTTGTTTTGTTTTGTTTTTTTTTTTTTAAATTTTAAAAGCTCAGCTCTCTGTTCTTAGGAGTATGTTTTAAAAGAGATGTCTCTGTTGCAGCTTTTTTGGGGAATACCTGTATTGCTGCCAGCTGACATCTCCCACTGGGAGCCACTGTGGAGCAGGGATTACCTCAAATAGGTTTTAGTAGATTAAACAAGCCACCAAAAAAAGCCTGCCTTTATTTTTCCTTCCTCTCTTTACAAATAACACAGTGGACAGAAGGGGATGTATTACAAATTAGTGTGTCAGCCATAACTAGACTTTATCTCAGGAGATTTTGCTCCAGCTTTAATAACATATGAGTAAGGTATCATCTCAAAACTTCCAAAGGTAATAACAACTACATATGTGACATCATGCTTTTAGGAACATGTAGCTTTTGTATTTTGTTGCACCGTTGCTACATTGTAATTTTACTTTTTTGTTCTCATGGAAATGTTAGCTTTTGTTTTGCTTCTGCTTTCAGGGATCGAAAGGAATTTAAATTTTGGAGCAGTGTCTACTGACACAAACCACAAATTTGCTTGCCTTCACACTAAATGAAAGATCTTTTCCTTTTATCTCGTTGGGAAAAAAAGAGTAAAGCTTATTCCTGCACACTTGAGCTGTGGTTCTCTACATGCGGTTGCAATTCTTGCTCTTTGGTCTCTGAGGGCTGCTGAAGTAAATAGATAGTTATGGGCTTAAGCTGATCTTTGAGTTACGAGACCGAGCAAATGTTGTGCTAAGATACTCAGAGTCTAAACCTTATGTGGTGTAGAGAAATGCAAGCCATGTACTGTCTCATGGTGTGCAGCCACACGTTACTGCTGAGCTGCTCTTCCATAAATGCTGCTCTATGTGGATCAAGCAGAAGAAGCAGAGCATCTTTGAAATTCCACTCGGACAGTAAAAGTAAAATTCTATCTGAAAGGTAGGGCACATTCTAAAGATTTTATCTTGTTAAATTGTTGCCTCATGCCCTATCTGTATGTAACTGCAGGCATTTTTTTCACATCATAATATTACCTTCGCTGTTGTAGCAGATTCCCTGTTACAACAAGTAATCAGTTTCATATCTCCAACCAAAATCTCTTTTTCAGTAACTCTAGTTATTAAAGGTGAAGTGATGCAGCTTGCTTTATTGACAGATGATTACATATTAATTATACAATGCAAATTTGCTCCAGTGAAGATATTTTACAGGATTGCTTGCTTTTCCCCTCTAAATTGATCATGAGTGGGCAAATCTTTTTTTTCTACAAGCTTTATGAACAAATTGTTCAAAAATGAATTCTTAAGTTCCAGCTTCTTCAGAAAACAATTTCATATCACTGGACTTTTAAAAATTCTTCCTGTTGCCAAAGAAGTAAAATGTTTAAAGTGGATGCTTAAGGTCTAGGTGTCCATTCTTACAATATTTTTGCAAAGGAAAGGCATACACTTAATACTTTTCAGGTCTGAGTTACTGTAACAGGTGCAAGTAATATTCATTCCTCTCAACCCTTGTATCTGTGCAGTCTACATATTTTGAATCATCATCCTTTATGTTGTTTGTGGTGATATTTTATACTGTAAGAGCAAGGGAAAAGGAAAACCAGTCATTTTTTCCCCCAAATAGAGCCTAAGTTTCTGCAAAGTCTATTTATAAAAAAGCTTCTTCATATTAATTGAAGTGAAATTAACTTCTACATTAATATAGTTTGTTTTGGACAAATGACATTGAGATTATTTCTCATACACAGAAAGCATGATACTGTAAATCATATCATTCTTGATATGCAGTTACAGTCAAAAAGGTAATTCTGTAGAAGTGACTGTGGAGTTCCCTGCTTCTTCTTTCTCTATGATTTCTATATTAAATGTATTTAGCTTCCAAGTCTAAAAATCATTTTTCTAACTGCCAGCTGTTCAAACTGAACTTGAGATCTTAAATCTTTTCCTCGTAACTTACCTGCAGTATAGAGTTTAGTTACTGAAACTTAGATGTCAGTCCTTTTTTGTGATGGATGAGGCAGAATAGGACCCATCTCATTCTCCCAAGTGGCAGCTGGAGTGATATTACAACTCCATTGCAACTATTATGAAAACATTGCTAGATGAAGAAACAGATGTATCTCTGTAAATAGAAACTGTTCTGTGGTCTGGAAATACGTCATTTTTATATTATGTCTTTGCACACCAAAGCAAGCTAGAACAAGCTACCAGATGTAATTATCTTTCTTTTACATGGAGAGAAAATATAGCTGAGACTTTGGAAACTGCATTATTCAAAGCCACAAAGGCTGTTTAGTCTTTAGTTTACACATTATAGTCTAATGTGTACCACTTTAAAACTGATTCGCTTATCTCTGTGGCTAGTATATAAACAAACATTTTACCTTCCTGAGTAGTTGCCGTATAAGATAGCGGGACTGTAAATTGAAGAGCTCTCAAATGGCACTTGCTTGTCTGGCAAGCATTTCTTTAAACATATTTTTATATGCACTCAGGTATCTTCTATCATCTTTCCTTTTCAGTCCTTAATAGTTTCCCCCAAAACTGAAATCATGAACATCTTGACCTCTTTCACCTGTCCTCCCAAGAGAAACCAAAGCCTCCAGGCCAGTGTGATCAGAATTAAGGAACTGTGTAATTTCAATCAGCTGGTACAATGTCCATTATGTCTGTAGTCTCTTTTCCCGCTGTCACCTATGTTTTTCATATAGTACAACTTGGTCAATATATGATTCAGTAAAACACAAATATTTAAAGCAGAAGTTTCAGTCCCTACTTTTAGTAAATGTTTTGCTTGGCAGAAGCTTCATTACACAATAAATGAGTCCTTTGGAAAGAGCCAACTGCTTCATATAAAACAAGCTCCTGTTCCTTTATTTCTTTAGGGGGAGAACAATGAAAATTCACTGTTACTGGCCACATCAGCCTGAATGAAAGCCAAATAGGAAAATTGAAAATGATTGTCAAGTTCATCATATCTAATACAATAGAGGCAAATTAGAGTTATCTGCAGCAGCAGAAGTAGCAGCAGATTGCATTATAAATCATCATATCATTGACAGTCAATTACATTCAAAACTTTTCAAGCATGAGGCAGCAGCAGTGTTTATCTACTAACAAACTTATTCAAGCCAGAAAACACATGAGGAGAATTTCTTAGGGGTCTGAAGGGTTTGCATTAAAAGGAGAGAATTTTATCAAAAAATATATTCCATGAAAGGTTAGAAAGCAGGAAGCCTGGTTTGTTGAAAAATTCGATCTTTAAACCTAATCTGCCTTTCTTCTTCCACTGCAATAAATACACATTTGATTGTTGACTGGGAGAGCCCTCCTGTATGCTTGCTTTAAATATGAAGTGCATTTTTAGTTTGTCTTCAGGAACAAAGAGCTTTCTGTAAATTATTCAAAGTAGGTAAACTTGCATGTTACGAAATCTGTCCCTCACCCAATAGATATTTAATTAAATGTATTAAATAAGTCCTAATCAAATAGATTGCATAAAATTGATATAAATTGAGAGAAAAATCTAGACAATATTCTACTAGTCAGTTTGTTTTATGAACTCTCAGAATTGGACTGAGCCTTCAGAATTAAATGCAATTTTTTCTCTACTGAAAGTTACAATGGCTGTATTTTCTGGCTGTTCCCATGGGCACCAGGGAAACCACAGAGCAGGAGCAAAAAGTTCTGGTCCTAAGATGAGGGTTTGTGATTTTTCTGTGGTGCAGAAGAGGGGGAGGGTGTTCCATATGATGATCCAGCTACTTTTTCGATACACATAGAAAGCCCTGAAGCCGTAAAAGAGTGTAATGCAGGTTTAGTATTGATCTTATATCCACATGCCTGTATTGAATAGAAGAGATTGTGGGGTTTTCAGGAGAAGGTCCTAATTTTTTTTTTTTTGTAATCGAAACTGGGAAATCTCCAGAGGTTCTCTAGCACCAGGTCTCTTCATATTTTTGGAATGACTTGAGAAAACTATTGCAATATGGCAATGAATTGCTCCAAGATCAAATTTGCTATAAAGTCCAGGTTGAGAACTGTGCTGCTGTTTTGAAGAAGCAAAAAAAAAAAAAAAAAAAATTAGTGAGAAATAAGACACCTGAGGTCTAAGGTCTTCCTCCTGCAGGAGGTGTCCTTTTTGCTTGGACTGCCGCTGTCTCCATCCTGTTCCAGTCAGCTGAGACCAGATGTACTGCACAGAGACATGCTTGCGATTCATTCTAAGTTTCTGTCCTAAACCACCAAGGAATTTTTGCCACCCAACCCTCTGTTTGTCTCATCTAAGAGCATGAAGGTGAAGAGCCTAGCTTGTTACATATCTACTGATTTTTACCACATCTGGGAATTGGTCTTGTGTACCTCTAAAATTAAGTAGCCAGTTGAAGTGCTAAACTTAGCACTTCTTGGATAATTTAAAGGATAATAAAGGTAATCACAGAAAGTGGATGAGATATTAGGGGGATAATCATGCCGAGAGTCTAGAGCAAAAACTGAGATAGTGCAGATACAGTACTTACTGCCTGAAGATAGGTGGGATAAATCTATCATGATCAGAATGAATATGAACAAAATTGTTACACTGACGTAATTTTAAAGCTCTATTAAATTAGCTGAACATGTAGAAGAGAAAGGTTTTTACATAATGGTGAAATCAAGTGTGTGTGCAATTTCACATTTCTGGAATCAATTAAAAAGGCTCTTAGCTAATGTTTGTATCAGGGAAGAAAGAAATAAAAATGTGGATAATTTGTGTGGAACTCAGACACACTGGTTATACTGCTCTTCTTGAATTGTGCAGTTGACCTGTTCTCTGTCTAACCCATGGGTCATAACCTGCCATGTGAGGGAATCTCTGGGGCATTAGCTATCTTTTTAAGAGAACTGAGTCTCTTTGCATGATTGCCACTTTATGAAATTCCAGCTACAAAATAGAGGACAAATATTCATTCATTGCAGTTGTTTGCTGTTGGTTAGATGTTTCAATGAGTCTGGGCTAAAACCTATTTCTGTGGTTAGCCAAAGTTTATCATATTTTCAAAGATTTTTAGTTTTACTAAAGTCTTCATATGAATCTGGATCTAAATCATATCTTTATTTATCCATCTCCTTCGCCTCTTTTAGCTTTTCATGAAACACTCTTCCATCCACTACTGAGTTAATGAATACTAAATTTAGTATGTAAGTAGTTTTGTAGAGGATTATGTTCCATATCCATACCATATTAAGAAATGGTGGTGTTTGGTTGGCTTCTAAAGCTTCTTGACAGCTGGGGCATGACAAAGAAAGCTTTTCTGTATACTTGTTCTGAATTTTTTTGGGCATGGATTATCAAGTAGCCATAAATAAGCCTTATTGACCCAGGTTATTAATTTACGTTTGCTTTCACACATTTCAAATACTGAGTTGTGTTGTGGATTTTTTTTTTCCAAAGGAATAGTTCAGGGTTAGTAACTCTCTGGGCGATATTCTGAGAAAGAATTAAGAATCAAGAAGGACTTGTTTTATTTACAAACATGTTTTTCAGTAGCCATCATGAATGAAATATTAGATTTTAGATTATAGCTTTGATTACTTGAAATTGAAAGTTACTACAATTGTTACTACAATACAGAAGCAATCTTGTGATAGGAACATTAGTAATGATTAAGACTTAGGGATTTTGATCTCAATAACATTAAAAAAACTGTTCAGATCACAACTTTGTGCCTTTTTTTTTTTTCTCCTTTTCAATACATTGTTTAACATAAATCATCTTTTGGAACAGTTTTCCAGTGGTTTTCTTTTCAGCTGTGCTCATAAATGTAATGGGTTAAAATTTAACAACCGGGCAGAAACACCAAAAATGTAGCGGTTATCACATTCGCCTACTTTTCATTTTAGTGGAATAGGATTAAAAGAAAAGCAAAACAGGTTTAATTCAAAATAGAAACAGTTAGATTTATTAACATACAGTAAAGGTAAACAAACAAAAACTAACTATGAAACCCTCTCAAAAACAACTCCTCTTCCTCCCTAGCAACAATCTACTTTTCCACGAAAAAACAATGCAAAGGGACAAAACATTAGAACTTTTAAGTCAGCATCACTTAATAAAATAGTCTTTCATTCAGTCTTTTGAGAGAGACAAGTCCCTCTTGATTCTTCTGGTAACTTTCCACAAGAGACACAGTCTGTTTGTGACTTCCAGCTCCACTAACGCAGCCCGCCCGACACTGCATCATGTGAGCCTTCCAAAATGTAGCTTTTTATATGACTACATAAGGGCTTGTGGATTTT
>WBMY01009768.1:392949-430275 GCA_013397315.1 Donacobius atricapilla | reverse complement strand
TCCCGGGGACTCCTGGGGCCTCCCGGCCCCTGGGCCCGGGGCCCCCCCAGCCCGGCCGCGATATTACCTCATGGCAGGGGTCCGCGGAAAGAGGGCGGGTCTCCCAAGATTCCTGTTTTTAAGCGGTGTCCCAGAGGGTGTACACCTTTTACCTGATTGGCCAGCTTAGCTGTTAGTTCCAAAATGGATTAACAATTGGTTTTTCCTACTATTTATGCTAAACCAATACATTAAAAAAGAAAAAAACAAAAAATTTCACTTGTACTACATGATCCTGCTAGTATTGATCGAAATTAGTATGACCTATTTTGCTGAAAGTAGTGTATGGTCCTTTATTTTAGATACTGGAATTAGTCTTGGAACCCAAATTTTTGGCTCACCAGCTTTATTTGGTAAGATTAAAGTTGTTAGTTGACATGAGCAGGGTTTTTACAAAGCAGTTCTGACATATTGTTAAGTAGGCTTTAGATTGTAGGAATTAATTTGATGCTTTGTTCTTGCTCTCTTATTGAAGTGAATGCATTGACAATTAATATTTGGGATTATGTTCAAACTCTTGAACATATCAAACCCTCAAAACCATCCAGTTTCTTGTAATGCTTTAACAGCCTCACCATAAGACTTTATATTCAGTGACTTTCCTACAGGTGCAGGCCCTTGAGGTCCGTCTTTACTAAATGCAACCTGACCCAATTCTTGTACTTCCAAGGAAAAGTTTAAAAAAGCTCTTCTGTTTCATAAAGTGATGGCATCTTTTTGCATTTGTTTTGGATTTCTTGGTGGGTTGGGGTCATGTTGGCATGGGGACAACTGTCTGTCTTATTTTTAGCTACTCCCAGTGGGAAACATCTTATCTATAAAAAGCCCAATTAGAAGATACAGAAATGCATGTGTTCTCATAATTCTGTACTATTTAGATGACATGCATATTTTATGCGAAACTTTTGGGATTTGCACCTTCTATTACTTTGTGGGAAGGAAAATGATGGATTGTCAAATCATGATACATGTTTTAATTTTTCATAGAAGGTGCGAATGTGTTTATACAAGGTCGCTCAACTCCTGTAAGAAAGGTTATTAATGTGAAAAATTATTTGCTGAGGTAAACCACCTCTGTTAGACAGCAGAATTCATCATTCCAATCTTGTTTAGTCATGTACAAAATACACTGTAATCATTAAAAAGTCAAGGGAATTAATGCTTTAAACAACATATTTTCAGGCCATCCTAGCAGGAATGCCTGGGATTGATGTTAAGTGGTCTGATGATGTCAACACAGTTTCTTTGACATGATCCAAGGTTTAGGTTGCTGCATGTAAGGTTTAAGTTTGTTGAAAACTAATTGAGTGTGCTGTGACCCCTCAGAATGTGTTTACACTCCTCCTGTTTGTAAGGCAGTAAGAGCAGGCATGCAGGCAGTTGTGAAATAGCTAATGATGTGAATTTTGGCAAGTGAAAGGGCAACTTGTCAAACTAATTCTATGCCGTCTAATAATGCAAGATTTCTGTTATACTTCTACCTTTTTATTGTTTCTTTAAAACAAGTTCGCTTTTCATGTTGTTGCATTTTGAAACATTTCATAGTTTGTCTGGCTCCAAAGTCAGTCTTCTGCAGTCCCATTACATTAGGGTTCATCTTGGTCTGTATATCTATTCTTTATAGTTTTAAGGAAAACAATTTGATTTTTTCCTGTTTACTAGTGAGTAATAAAAACTGTGCTTCCCAGGACTCCTGAATTCAAATTGCAAGTCAAGATTCTTCAAAATGGTGTTCATAGAACAGAATGCTGTTTCTAGTTATCCAATATCCATCCCTCTAGATAATATAGCGTCAATATTTATAGTAGCCATGTTTTTGAATGGTCCGACATTAGTACTTAAAGGGTGGAAGAACTCTGAGATGCATGGGATTTCCTAAAAAAAGTGCAAGAGTTTTTACAAGTTAAAAATATTTGTGGGATAGAGGGTGGAGTATCATTTTGACATTCTGAAAACGTGAGTTTATTGGTCTGAGCATGACATTGTTGCCACATTCAACGTTTGAACAATGTTTGAATAAATATTTGCAAAACGTAAACCCTATGTTAATTAGAAATTGATAAGAAAAAAGTCATTAGAGGTTTAGTTATGAGGAAGTACATGCTGAAGAACAGCTGCCTAAAAGAAAGACCTTAAAAATAAAATGTATGAATAAAATTAAAAATTAATGATGGAGAGCTTTATCTGAATTTTTTACATTTTGAGAACTCATGGAGGAGGGTTCTAGGATGAAAATATATTTCTGGGCTTCAAATAAGAAAAAAAGAACCATGTTGTCATAACCACTCTGAGATGAATCCTTGGAAATAGTCTAGAAGAAGCATTTAATTTGTGCAACAAGTGAATTTACCTCTAGAGTACTTTTGACAGGGTAAGAGATCCATAGAAATCTGTAGATGTAACACCCCTTGAGTTTAGGACACCCTTTCATCCTGTCCCACACGACATTCCTGTAAGCAAACTTGGGCTCTGTTTCATCGTCATCCTGTCATGTATGTGAAGCAGTGAGCTACTGTTACTGTCCCTGCAGATTATGAAAACATGTCAACAGAGTCTTGCATTTGTCGGTCCAGGGTAGAGTATTACTTTCAGTATTTTCTTTAATGATGATGGTAGACTAATGTATCCTTGTAAAAGCTGCAGATAAAAATCAAGGTTTTAACAATGTGTAAAGGGCTTGTTGGGGATCGGCAATCAAAATTTTAGAAAACATCTTCAAAGTGACAATCTAATATTTGTTCAAGATTTGTGGGAGCTGTTACACTCAGAAAGGAGAAATGCTGTGAAGTGAAAATACCTGGCTGATCAGGTTATAGTCAGAAATAAAACACGAGTTAACAATGAGATTCTGTAAAATATATGAACAGGTTTACTGTGTGAGAGATGTGAAAAACAATTATTTAAGTCAGTGCTTATGAGGCCATATCTAGTATGTTGTATAGTTTTGGTCATCTCATTTCAAAGAAGAGCTGAGGAAGCTAGAGAAAGTCCAAAAGAGAAGAGTAAGAATGATGAGGGATTTTGAAGACACGACCTGTAAAAGATACTGATAGAATTTGTTTTATTTAATTTTAAAAAAGGAAGACTCTGAGAAAATATGGTGTCTGTATTATGCACAAATTTGTTGCAAGCAGGATGATGATACTGCTTTTCTTGTCTACGTAGTGAAAGAGAAGAATAAATGGGGTTAATCTACAGATAAATTTTAGGGTGAAAAACATAAAAGCTGATCAGGCAGTAAATCTCTGCAATAAACTACCCACATATAATTTTTTCTGGAGTTTTCTTCAAATTTGCCAGATGTCTGAAAAAATGAGTCAAGTATAATTGCTTTTCTTTATTTTCTGTAGCTGAAGTAGATGTCCTGTGAGATCTCATTTCCCATTTATTAGTATGAATTAATAAAATTTATGTTTATCGTACCAGGTTTTTTTAGCATTTTTGTGTATTGGTTCCTTATGCTTAAAATAAAACTATATTCTTTCTCTATTTGGTAGTTGTGGTAAGATTATATGTACATGAAATATTTACATTTCTTGGGTACTGTGACAATGGAAGCCATATACATTTACCCTGTAGAGTGACAGACAGCTACTCTATGCAAAGTCATTGTGAAAATGACATTTCTTTGTCTTGAATTCTTGTTTTCTATTTCTGGGAGATAGGAAGATACAGTGGCTTTGCAGAGTTGTAAAGGAACTATCTAACCTCAGTTGTGCCTCTTGGGACCCATTGGACAATTTTTGGAGAAGTATTATTTGCATATCTCAAATCAACTCTTTGGCAAGTATGGGAAAAGTTCCCAGCTGCCAGTTTTGACAGCCACAATTCTGGCAGCTGTTAGCCTTGAAGAGGAAGGAAACAAAAAAAAAAAAAAAAAAAAAAAAAAAAAAAGTAATGGCACTGGTATTTTTGCAAAGCTTGGTTGACATTTAATATTACCTGCTGAAAATAATAAAAATAAAAAGGCACAAATATGAAGGAGAGAAAAGGGTCCCAACTCATGGAGCAGATAATAGTAATTTAGTAGTTTAAAGCAACTCAATGACTATTTCATCTCTGAACAGTTCCACTTACAGCTTCTTAAATTGAAAGTAGAAATAAGAAATTATAGGCTGAAGGAATGGGGTTAAAAATAAATCCTCAAGTGGGCCTGCAAACTGCAACTTCTTGGGGAAAAGTGGTTTAGCAAATGTCAGTTTTCAGTTGTTATTTTCACAAGAAAAGGTCTGATACTACTTAGTATTTCTCAAAAGAGGTTACTTTAATATAGAGGTAAAGATATATAATAGTTATTGTATAGAATAAATAGTTTTTTCAGTGTTTGAAGGATTTAGATGGAAAACTTTATGAAGGGGAGAGATGCTGTTTCATGCATGTTATTTTTACTTGCAATATTTTGATTGTATTTCTGCAAAATAAAATGGAGGAATTTTTTCAGTGAAGTGTGAGGGGATTTTAGGGAGGCATCTTGATGTGTCTTGGCACTGGTTGCTGGCTATTTTAGTGGGATTAGTATTTTCATTCACTAGGAGACTATAGTCTTCTGGATGCAAAGCTGACGTTACAAGAAATTTTGCTTGATTAGGAAGCATATAATTTGACCTGAAGGTCACATGATGCTTTTTCTTGTGTTGAAGTATTATGGATAGTATTAATCTGTATTTTTCTTTTGTTTTCTGCTATATGTTATCATGATGCATTGTCATTATACTAGCAAATAGCCTGTCAACACATTTACTGGACCGTAACCCTCTGGGGATAATCACTGAATTTTCATCAAGACTGCAATAATTAGTGTTTCTGATTATAATAATCAAATAACTAATTAGCTATCATGTTTCAGAAAAGACATAAAACTTAAAAGATTTTTTGAGAATATGTTAAGACACAAGTTTTAAGATACTTCCACTTGTGGTTTTTGTCCATTTGTTTGTTTTTTTTTTCCAGAAAGCTTAGGACACATAAGATAAAATGGACGCTATTATTTTTACTGAAAAGAAGCTGAATGTTTTCCCACTCTGTCCTGTATTTCTGTTCTTTCCCTATAATTTTGATCATACCTAGTTAAAAAATAAAATGGAATTACTACTAGATTGTATAAGAAAAAGCAATACATTTTGTTTCTGGGGTTTGCATATTTCTTTTCCCGTTTCTTTATATTTTGTGCCGTCTTTTTCAGATTTTTCAGAAGTGTTAAAGTCTGATTGAATGTCAGTGTATAGGCAGAGATAGGTCTCATCTGCACAGATTGCCTCACAGTGTCATTGCATTGTGGCATTGAGATGGTTTTCTTCTCACCTTTATATCTATTTTCTCTTTTTCTATTTGAACATGATGAAAACTTGTGGTGGTATTTCATTCATATTTCCTGCCTTCAAAAGTGAGTGTCTGAGTGGAATTGTTGGGCTTTGGGGTTTTGTTTTTTGTTTGCTTGGTTTTTTGTTTTGGTGAGTTTTTTAAAAATTATTTATTTGTTTAATGATATGTCAGAGAAATAAGGCAATGCTGGAGTTTGTTAAAAGATTCATTACAGGCAATTCCAGTTCCTTGTCCTTTTACAGAACTACTGTTGGATCCAGATACTTGTAATTGCATTGTTTTCCACACTGTCCTTCATCTGTGCTCATTTTAAATGTCACAGAGAGAGGTGGTGACATTATGCTAATTTGTAATGGATTCTAGTGCTACATTGCCCCATTTCTTTGACCTCAGCAAAGAGCACTTGCTGAGAAGAACAGAGGATGATTACCTCCCCTCTGAGCATGAACTAGCAGCTATGGCTACATGACCTTGGATTTAAAGAATAAACTCTAAAATTGCTGTGCAGAGGTTGTACAGGTTTTGTGCCTAAAACAAAGAAAGGATTTCAAAGAGAATTTTTTTTCTCCTCTGTGGCTGAGTTTATAGATTCTTCCCCATACAATATATCTCTTATTCAGAAATTCCCCAGTCCACGCCTGTGAGATCAGTTTTCAGTAAATGTGAAAATAACTGTGGCTCACACATATTTAGGATATGCTCTTTAAGAGATATGAAGCTTTTATAGGAGAATTAGATGAAAGACAAAGTATTGGACTTTATTATGAGTTCATGGCTGGATAAGACTGTACCTGTATCAAGATAAGGATCTTTCCTGAAAGGTTGCTGTGGTTTGATCCTCCTGCAGCCTAAATGCAGGAATTATTGAGCTCTCGACTACAAAAAGACTCTCAAAGCAGGCCCTGAAACTGTATCAATTCTGAACTGCTAGAATATAAAAAAAAAATGGTGACAGGATCAAAGCCATAGTCCAGCCATTACTGCTCTTTTTAAAAAAGAACTGAACAGGGTCATGTGAGAGGACCCTATGAATGGTGGAACTGAAGGAAGATTTCAGTCTCCCTTTGAAAATACACTGGCATTAATATGATTTTGAAGAGCATGAATAAGAAGCTCTATAGTCAAAGGACTGCTGCAGGAGCAGGTTTTTGGCCTTTATAAAGTCAGTTACAATTACACTGGAGCTCCAAATAAGGGGCGAGTAAAGCTTGAGGACATAATTCTGAATTCATCTCTCACCCAAAACTCCCCCTCATGCTCTGTGGGAGGATAAGGGGAAAGTTTTGTCTTATGCAACACTATTTCAGTTCTTGATTCTGGTTCACAGTGAAAGATAAATCCATTGTGAAACTTCCTCATTTCTTCTGAATCAAACAAAGCAAACAAAATGAGAAAAATACAGTAAACCGATTGGAATTCCTCTTGGGGAAAATAATCTGTTTTCTCCAGATGTGTTCTGGTACTTTGATTTTGAAAGATTAGGTGGCTCACACTTGGTGAAAGTCAAAGGCTATTGATTTCTGCCCATGGAATAACTAATATTTTCATAAAATACTTTTGATTTTGAATCTTGACACTATTTTTTTTTCTCTTGATGACTACCAGATCATTAATGGGGGTGAAGTGAAATCTCTGAGATTATCAATAATTTCATGGATTTGGTTTTTTCCATCAGCAGAAGAGAAGAAAGTAAAATTGTGCTCTCAACAGATGCAGAGTGAATGTCAATTGTAGGTTACTGTAGCATTTTTTGCTCTATTTTATAGATGGATTTTATTTTGTTCTTGAAGGAGTAGATCTTGGCTTTGGTACTCCTTTGAACTTCATAGATTTTAAAATTTCAGAGTGGGTTAGATTTTTGTGGATTTAAAATGATGGAAAGAACACTAATCTTAGTAAAAAAAAACCCTCAAGCTTTTTAGTCATACTGAATATCTTCCTGTCTTCATATTTATTATGTTTTCACCCCTTGAATCTTGCAACTGTTTGTGGTACAAAGTTGGCAGAAAAGAAAGCTGAAGATGGTACAGAAAGATTATTTTAATGTTCATTATATTCTTGTCTTACATAGTGAAAGTTTGTGAATCAACTTACTTCAAAACATCACCTGCATTCTGGTCACATTGACTTACCAAGGTCCAAATAAAGTATACTCTATGTCTAAAATGAACACTTGTGTGGATGTGCACATGCATTTGTGCTGATAATGAACTGGGAGATTTTATGTGTCTGTGTAATTCTGATATTAGAATATCCATAATTATAAGACCCTAATAACATTATAAAATCTACAAATATAAATCATATCTCTGTTAGTTTTCATTTTGCATGCATTTCTAAACATATACAAAGAAAAAACTGTGTTCGTACATATCCAATTACATCTGTAACAGCTGCTGAAATGTATCTGCTTGTGGATGGTGTGGGGTGCCTAGAAAGGTATTACAGTTTTATTAAGCAAGAGGTAAATTTGAACTCTGAGCTAAAATAAAGCTAGTTTCCATATTTAGGCAGGTAATCACTTATTTTAATCTCAGTATTACAGTGTCATACTTTACCTGTTTCAGAATAAATTTCTGTGGGAATAGGCTGCACAGCAGTCTGGGATTTTTTTAGCACTGTGGTAAGGTCATATTTCATATTAAATATCTAAAAGGAGTTAATTTTGTTGTATAAAGCTAAGTTTATAAGATTGTATCATACAAATAGTGTGTTCACCACACGAAACACTTTAGTTCTTTAGTAGAGTTAATCTATTTAGCAGCAAACGGAATGAAATCTGTTAGTTATCAATGAATATATCTGGTGTATTCTTCCTAACACATTATTTGGACCAAAATGGCATTTGCACTCATCTGGTTGTAAAGTTGCAAATGCCTACGTTTCTTGCATTAATTTATTTTAAGCATAATATGAAGGAAATCATAGTGATCTGTAATGCAGATCTGTAGAGCTGTTACTTATTGCCATTTGAAACCTTTCATTGCATTTTCCTTCTATGAAATAAATTTTTGGCATGGAAATAAATGTAGGTGAGGAAGTAACAAGGCAGATCCCATTACTGTTCAAAGTCTATTTTGATGAGAATTTTTTTAAATGCATACCCATGGCAACTTGGACAGAACAAGGAGATAAAATTCAAATACAATGGTTATGAACCATTGAAACCTAAGAAACAGGCAGAGAATATCTGAAAAATGTGATCCATACCAAAATGTTTCTGCATGCCTTCTGCTTTGTGAATAGTGACTTAAAATTCTGTCTGAATTGAATATTCTTAGATGGAAAGATGGACAGTAATGGAATGTGAATGATCTCTGCAGTTGGGCTTTGAAATACAAGACTGACTTTCCTAAAAGTGAGGTTTTGCTTACTATTCTCCAACTGCATCTTTTTTTCTTCTTTTTTTTTTATTTCCTCGGCACACTTAATGCTTTGTTGGATTTTAGCTCAACTAGTCTGGCTTGCATATTGCAGATCATTTACTAGGAGCCTGCTGGGTTACTTTCAAAAAGTTCTTAAATAAATCACCAACAATTCCATTGTAATTGCACATTTAATGCATTATTTGCAAACCCTTATTTTGAATGCGTAACTGAATAGTGTTTTATTTTATGTTTCTGCAGTATGTTGGCTGTTACAGGTGCAAAAAATACACTATTAAAGTTCAGTTCTAATTTAAGTATCATCAAGGAATCCTAGTCTATTTTTTTCTGTTTCATTATTCACCTTTAAACAAGATATTTAAAGATCGACCTGGTTTAAATTAATTAATTTAAATTAATAGGCCCTGATATTTTAGGTGTGTTTAATTATGAACATGTGACATGGAGCTAAAGTGTT
Source organism: Donacobius atricapilla (assembly GCA_013397315.1). Classification (NCBI taxonomy): domain Eukaryota; kingdom Metazoa; phylum Chordata; class Aves; order Passeriformes; family Mimidae; genus Donacobius; species Donacobius atricapilla. Next base: position 421,071 of record WBMY01009768.1, on the reverse strand, counting down.
CTAAATGTACTCTAATTGGAATTAAACACACAGTGGAAAAAAAAAAGTTACTATTGTTTGGTATCTTTATGTCTCAATTAGTTTTAGGGTCACAGTTTCAGAGTTAAAGGAAGACAGTTATCCTTAACATGACATATATCCCTGTTTCGATCCTTATCCACCGCTGGTTCTTGCTTTCCAATGTGAACACCATCCCTCTTCACAGAGACCTGGAAGCCCTTGTCAGTGAAGACTCAGGCAGAGAAAGCGCTCAGTACCTGAGCCTTGCTCGTGCCTGCTGTCACTAAGATACCTGCACTATTCAGTAGCAGTACAACATTTTCATTGTTCACTCTTTCAGTACCCGCACTGCGGTAGAAACTCTTGTTGCTCTTAAGGCTGTTGCAAGTGCCAGTTTTAGGTGGGTTTTTGCTCTCCTAACACCAGCCCTCTGTACCCTAGAAGTGCTTCTAAATTGCTCCTTTCGTAACTTATTCTGCTTTCATCTCTTGTAAAATGTCTTTTTCTACATTGGAACAATACAGTATTGTACAACTATATATAGTTTTATGGCCAGCAGAGTGAAGGATGTGATTCTGCCCCTTTGCTGGAGTCCCCAGTACAGGAAGGATATGAACCCAGTGGAATGAGTCCAGAGGAGGGGCCACCAAGATTGGAAGGATGGAGCAACTCTCCTGTGAGGAAGGGCAGACAGAGTAGGAGTTGTTCAGCCTGGAGAAGAGAAGGCTTTGAGGTGGCCTAATTGCAGCCTTCCAATACCTGAAAGGAACCTAAAAGAAAGATTGAGAGGGATTTTTTACAAGAGTGTGTAGTGACAGGACAAGGGGCAACTTTAAACTGAAAAAGGAGAGGTTCAGATTAGTTTCTTTTATGAAGAAATTCTTTTTATGAAGAAATTCTTTACTGCGAGGGTGGTGAGGTGTTGGAACTGGTTGCCCCAAGAAGCTGGGGATGCCCCATCCTTGGAGATTTTTAAGGCCACGTTTGAAAGGACTCTTTAGGAACAATTTGGTCTAGTGGAGGGTGTCCCTGCAAACGGCAGGGGGTTTAGAGCTACATGAGCTTTAAGGTCCCTTCCAACTCAAGCTGTTCTATGATTCTGTGATACTTAACACTACTAATATATGGTATAAAAAGAAATTACAGCTTTCTAAATATTCTGCTTCTTGGTGTATTATTATTATTCTGTGATCTTTGCAATGATACAAGTCAGTGCGTATTTACTTTATTTGCTCTTGTGGTCCAACAGTCTTTCACGGTATACTTTTTATGACTAAGGGCTTATTTGGGTTGGTTGGGATATATTTCAGTAGTATTTAACTTGTACCAAACTTGACTGAGTGTGCATCAGGCACAGTGGATAAGAGTCAACATCCATTTCCCGATATACACATTTTTTGAGACATTGTAAGAATTATTATTGACGCAAGTTGTTGAATAAGCAAAATGGAAATCACAGTTTTCCATCTTAAGGTTTCAACCTTATAAAAATGTAAAAGTCAGGTAAGTGCTTTGCAGGAATAAAATGATGGTAGTAATATCCTTTTAAGGTGTAAAGCTGTATAAATATATGTGTGTGGGATGTGTGTATGTGCGTTTTTATCTAAACATAAACAAATGGTTGTTTGATTACCTTCCTCCTCCACAGACCCTCTATTTTGATCTCCATATAGTTTTGAAGAAATTTCCCAAGAATTTCCTTGTGTTCTAAGGAACTTGGAGTATAGTCTTTACCTATTTATTCCAATCTATGTTCTTTATACTCTTTCCTCTCTAAAAGATGTGAAAGAATGTGTTTCCTGCAGGGCTTTTAAATTTAGAGCATGGGGTTCTTAATGAGAGAGTAGAAATTGAAGCAAATAAATAAATAAATAAAACATGGTTTAGTGAGGAATAACTGGTGTAGCTGAGAGAGTGCTAAGTCAGTCCTGGTGTCTTGTTGGTATTTTAATGCATCCTGCAGCATAAATATAAGACTCCTGCCTCCTTAATTATAGTAAACACATTTTATAATGGTTCTATTGATCTTTTGTGAACATTGTTGATCTTATAGGAAGGATAGATGGTGCAGCTAAATAACAGTGTACATTGCTATTGCTTTCCAGCAGGGTACAGGCATTGAGTGCTTCTTAAACAAAAATATTCAATTATTTGTGTAATTTGTGTAGCATATATTTTCAATAGTCTAGAAAACAAGTGAATATCGTTCTCAATTTCATCACTGGGATTGCTATCAGCTTCTGTCATTCATAGGAAATTACATCCTAAAATCTCAATAGATAGTGTGTAGCTGCTGTAAAAGCTAGTGAGATGAGGTAATGCTATGTAGGCAGCACAGATTGTCCCTGATTTAATACAGATTGAATGCAGCATTTGGAATAAATTTTGCCAGTCACTGAAAATAGTCATTATGTAATTAAAATTAAAGAAATGCCTTCCTGGATTGAGTGACATTTTTATAAGGAAAGTAATTAGTGATCTTAAAGTAACAATGATATTTCAAGCTGGATAAACCTTGCAGAAAAGTGGTAGCAAGGATCATAAAGTACTATGAAGCTCAAGCTATCCTACCTTTTTTCAGTCACTTATCAACAGCTTTTTTGCTCAGAAGTGCTGAGTTCTGGGACTGAGAAGGAAATCTCTGACCTTGTCTAGAGAAGCTGGTCTCTGTATTAGGCTATATTTAATTACAGATTAGATACCATAACTAATCCTGAGATACAAAATATAGAACTCTGTAATTTTTTTTTTTCCTGGTCTTGAACTGTTTTTTTTAATCTAGTCTTTTCTTATTTAAGTAGAGTTTGGAAACACAAGCTGACTATATAAACTGTGTCAAATATCTCATTCCAGAAGATGGACAAAATCCTTCTGACTTTACTCACAAGGGATAGTTTTCCATAATTTAGTGTAATTGGAAAGAGTATTTGATAATAAGAATAAAGGTCAGAAACACAGGAGGAAGAATTGTCTTTCTTTTATGAACAAAAAGTCTAAGTACACTGTGTGCCAAGTATCATGTGTCATTGGATGGGGGAAGGAATTGTGTGGGATCTGACAATTTCCCAGTACTATCTAATGGCATTTTAAAATCTTATATTTTGTTGTGAATTTTCACAAATACTGTTTGTTGCAATTTAGCAGGTCCTTCAAAGAAATTCCGTGCTCTTCAGGAGAATGAGCAGCTACAGGAGACAAGCAAGCTTACTAGAACAACTGAGACCTCTGAATTCATTCTCTTTCTCTCACAAGATAGAAAAGCAGCAGTATTTCAAAAGAAAACATTTAGATTTTTACAATACTGCTTCATAATTACACTATTTGCTGTCAAGAAAGTAGAATGTAGGGGTTCTATTCAGTGACCTTTGATGCAAAGTACTGGACTGAAGTTGATAAATAATTTTTTAGAATATTTGTCATTATGGACTTTTCTTACCTTATGTATCCATGATTAAATATTTCCAACCATAAGAAAAAGTAATGAAAAATCCATAAAGACTTGTAATAAGTAGGTGAACTGGGGTTGAAGATAGCATTTTGGGAGAAGTTTGATCTAAGTCTGGCCAGGATTCATTCAATCATTCAGAATGAGCAAGGATTTTTATGGTCTCTTTCTTTTCACTCTCCAGCCTTGTTGCACTTTTTAGCTGAGAAGAGGAAATGTTTATAAAATGTGAGGAGGATGTAAGTCCTAACTCTATTCTCTGTAAAGATGTGACACACTTCTGGTGATGTATGGCTAGTTCTGGTTTGTCAATAATTTAGACCACTCTAAGGTCAAAACTGCAGCTCCCGTCTTGGTCTTGTATTCTGCTTGTGGCCTTGTTGTGTCAGTCCATGACCCAAATACATATTATCTCTTTTCATGATTCATATTGTTTGTGGGATTTAAGACTTCTGTCATCTGAACAGGAGTCAGTCACTGATGTAAATAGGTCATGATATATTGATAGTCTTTGACAGTCTTTGGATGGGGAACAAAGCCTTGTCTTTCCATCAATATAGAAATAGTAAAGAATAGAATATGTGAGATACTTACATTTAAATATTAACTTATTCTCTTGGGTAGTCATATTTTTTATGAGCTTAAGAACCGTAACATATAGCAGTGTATATGGTAAGCAACAATACTCTAGTTGAACTGTTTGAAAGGCACACAATTTTCTAGAAAGCTGTCAGTGAAGACTTCATGTATAGTCAGTGTATAGCAATGCAGGACTAAGCAGAGCTCTAACAGAGATCCATAGTCTGGCATTGAGTTTCTGTGAACCATTTAGCTTTCCCATGTAAAATTATTGGACTTACAGATATTTTCAGTGATTTCCATGACTTGGTCTGTCTGGAGCACTTGATGTTATTTTTTTCTACAGTGAAGCTCATTATGGATAATAACCTTGAGTTGTGAGTAGCTGACTAGTTTTTCACAATCATTTGGCAGTCAAATTCGGTGCAAAGCAGCCTAGCAAAGTTGACAGTATACTTCTCACAACTGTGCATGAAATCCCTATGTGATAATTTCTCATTTGCAGGAGACTGGAAAAAGACATTATGAGGTATGTTTCTAGGGAGTCTTCATGTTTGTGTCACTGACTTTCTCCTTGATCACTTCAAGGGTTCTCTTTTATGTTGCTTATCCTCATTAATTTTGTTGCCATTTTCAACCTGTTTTTCAATGCCTTTTTTTGTGTGTTATTTTACTGTGCTTTCTATAGGCTATTAATTTATTAATACTAGTTATATAAAATTAGACAAGGGGAAAAATCTTTTACATTATTGCCATGAAGTAAAATGGTCCTGAAAAGATGCTGCAGAAATACTGCTTTTCAGTCAAGCAGTTCAAAGAACTCCTTAAACTTGACAAGTCTGGTGATGGAAATTTCTTCTAGAGTCTTCGTAATGCTTTTCAATTTTATTCAGTTTTTGGGTTTTTCTATTTAGCTCAGTAATCTGATTTTCAGACTGCTCTGACAAAGAAACCACTGGGCATGTTAAGGTCAGATCCACATTACATCACCAACAGTGTGTCACAAGCACACTAAGCTCAGAGTAAATGTCATTGTCAAGAAAGAATAGTCTTCATTTACACAAAAATTTTAAATGTTTTAAGTATGCAGTTTATTGACAAGTGCTACATAGGTCTTTTGTAAGTCCTACCGACATTAGCAGATTTTGCCAAAAGTATCCAACTCGGTCATCTCATCAAATACTGTGATTACCTTTCTTTGGCATTCACATCCCGTTTGATTAAAGACTTGTCCTTGAATTCTAGGTGCTTTCCAACTCTATTTAGCACAAGATGGTGGTATCTCAGCTTTTCTTCTTATGAGGGAAACTACTTATTAAATGGGTAGCTTAATATAAAAAGTTGAAAATTATGTTCTTGTTTATTATTTCATCAGATTTAAAATTGGTATGTCAAACCTCTTAATTTTATACTTAGCACAGCAAGAATCAGTGTCAAACACCACTGTCCAATTGTAAGTAGAATGTGTTTTGGCAGGTGTGGGATTTCAGAAGATACCTAGGTACAGATGAATTTAACTTTTTTTTTTTTTTAATTACTTTAATTTAATTGAGTAGTTCAGCCTTAATTTATCATTTGGCATTTTCAGGGTTTTATGCTCACAGCCAGGTCTTACCACAAAAGATTTTTTGTTTCCTTTATGCATGTTCATTGGTCCACAAAAGTTATTCAAGCACAAAAGGCTGGAAACATGCAGATGTAAAATTCCAGCGCAAACACAACAGTCAGATTGTATCTTCTGATTCTCCTGGACTAACTTGAGCTCTTAGAGTTGATCTACCCATAGAAGTTCAAAAATAATTAAACTCTGGATTTAGGATTCTTTAGGACTGCTTAACTGTGCACTGTATGACTGTACAGATCTTCCAGGTTATCTTGGTAATGACAGATGAAAAGATACATTCCTTTAGGCTGATATGAGTCAAGAAACCCCTAGATTGTAGAATAACTTGAGAATTGAGTTTGCCAGTCACCATTGCAGAAATAGGAGTATGAGTGGCACAAAACAGAGACAGACTAGTCCTTTTTTCTTTTTCTCCCCATGTTGGAGGATGAAGAAAAAACCTGCCCAAACACCCCTGGTGATATGTCAGGTTGATTTTGCGCCATAGTCCAGCAATATGATTGTAGCTTATGTATACACCCTACTGATCAAGTAGATGCCAATTTAGCTATGGCAATGTTATGTTCAGTGTAGGTTGAAATATTCTCATACCTCATCCTTTGGGAGAGATTTGGCACACTGGTCTGACAGTTATCCTTAGCTTGTTCCAGTGCTGTCATTGCCCAAGGTTATATTTGGGGTCTGACTGCAGAAGCACCTGGGACTGTAGTGTAGGGATAACAGTGGGAATATAAATTGTAAATGTAGATAAAATATAGATTTCTCTTTCAGTGCTTGGTTTGGTTTGTTTGGTTCTTTCTTCTTCCCATCTCTCCCTTTGGAGAGGGGGTAGTTGCTTGTTTTCCTTCCCTCCAGGACAAAGCAAGCAGGAAGGACGTAGTTGAAAGTGATAGCTCATCTAGTTGTGTTTAAAGGATTTGATCTGTATTTCTCTGGAAATCCCCTCAGATCCCTTTTTGTATCTGAAGGTGCATTTGTCCAAGACAGAAAAGGAGAAACTTAAGAAGCTAAAATAAAACATCAGTAATTGATAAGAAGCTAAAAAAGATGTCTTATTGTGTGTGTTTTCTGTTTTGTTAGTGTGACTGTGTTTAATGCTCAGCGGTTTGCAATTACAAGAAAAGTTTAAATGTCTGTTTCTGTGTACTCCCAAACCTGAGGTGCATTCTATGAAGTATAGCTTATGAGGCACACATGCCCATGCACTCACTTTACCTGAAAATTTTGAGAAACTTTCTCTGTACTTCAGAAGTTAGTTTTTCCTTGCACTTCTTTACCTTTGTACTGCAAGACATTAGTGCAGTTCTTTTATCCCCTTCTTTTATTGCATCAATAAATGTTCTTCTTGGCAAACCGTGTTTGGCAACAGCTTTTACTGCGTGCTCAAATAAAAACCAGTATGGAACAGCATACAAATACAATGTAATATCTTGAAGTGTGAATTAGTAACCTTCAAACTGGGTTTGCTGCCCTGCCATTCATGGAAATATGCTCAGAGATCCTATTTTAATAGATGGCAGTGTTTGCCTCTCTTGCATACTTGTTTGTTCAGTCAATAAAGGAAAAAAATTATTTCTAAGGGGATGTGTCCTACCTGTAGTAGAATGCAAATTTTGTATCAAGGAGCAGTAAAAATTCATATTTCCTTTCTCATTTTCCTTCTAGCTCAAAGTTATAAAGGTCTTCTATTTAATATACTTTTCGATCTTTTCTTGAGAAATGAAACTGTTACAGGATATTTGCCTTTTGCTGGTGCGGCACCTAGGCAATAATAATTACAGATTAGACATTCAACTTTTTTTAATATTGAGTTTCTCATTACTTTGCTGTTGAGTATGTATCATTAAACACTATGCCTCCAAATAAAGTGTGAACAGTTATTATTGTTATTTTCTTTTAAAATAATTGCTTCCATGAGGGGTTTTTCATTTGTAAAGAAAGCATTAAATTGATCTTCTGTTTAAAAACAAACAAAACAGCAAACTTTTAACAGAATGAATTTTGTAATAAAACTTTGTTATTTATCTCAAGCAGATAAACAAGATGATCATTATTAATTCTCACTAGTCTGATATAAGAATTCCTTTTGAATTCCACCTCTTTGACTTACTGTTCAGAAACATGACTTAGAGATTTTTTCTGGAAAAAAAAAATCACCCTAGAAGTTTTGACAGTGAAGTAAATGATTGTGTCTAAATGGATATATGTGGAAAACTTCCAGCTTGGGGTGAACATTTTGCCATATCTCATTTCTTGCAAAGGATGGGACCTCGGTGGCTGCACATGTGATTTTCCGAGACCAGCACAAATTTTACTCAGTGTCAAACCAGAAAATGAATCTTTCTATGAGCAAGGATTTCTTCTGTGGTTGAAGGGGGCTAAATCAAGTCTAACGATTGAAAGACATAGCAGACACAATTCAGAGGAACTGAAACCTGAAACACAATTCAGAGCATTATAAACAAAGGATATAAGGTTAAGCTCTATATGACGTTAAGTACCTAGATAAATGTTTGTTAAGAAGGGGCATAATTGGGTGAGTCAAAGTGTGGCATTCATAAAATTAAATCCAAAATCAAAAGGGTTCAGATTCATTCTGGGAGCTCCAGAGGTTCTTTAAATGTTATATTTTTTTAATGTCTGGAGGTCTGCTCTTTATCTAAAAATGCACTTTTATTTAGGGTAGCATCACTGTAGTAAGTGGGTGAATCACAAGTATTCAAAAATAATCATCCTTGTAGCTTTATACAATGATGTTTATTTTCAGAAAGCTTAATTGCATGTGGAAGCAGGTGGAAAATTAATGGAGTTCACTTCCTGTCTGGGAGTAACTGGAATTGGCTGGAAAGTGGAGGAAAAAAAATTACCATTTCACTCACATTTCATTCACACCCTTCAAGTGGGACTACTTTTTTTATCTTTAATGGGTGTTTCTAAAGCTTCCATTTCATCCCCTGTTTTGTTCACCGGGGATATATTTATTATTCTCCATTTCTCTTTTTTTTTTTCCCTGAAAAAAATGCATTTTTTAATGTTGCAGTAATTGTCTCTTGGTTAAGCTTATCTCTTCTGGCATTTGACACAACAATATCTGTATTTTCAGACATTTTAAATACGCTATCGTGGTGCTTCTTCCATAGCTGCTGCCTCATTCTGCTGAATTTATAAGGAGAGCCCCATAGCTATAATGAGTAAATTATTTACTTTTTGCTATCACAACATTTTTTTTCACTTGTGGTATGAATGAGTGGGTGAAAATCTAACAACTTCACTAGTTAGCTAAATAGTTTAGCTAACTAAAATAATTTAATTTATCTCACTACCCATTTCTTTTAATTATTTAATTAGCATACATAGGAATGGTCCTAATACACTGTGTTTTGAAGTTCCTAGCATATTATGTCACAGATTAGGACAAATATATTGTGTATATATTACATATTCTTGTTCATGTGTGAGTTTATGTTTCTCTGCTTTCTGTTCCTGAAATCTATGGTCTAAGTGACTGCCGGTTTGGGGTCTGTATTTTATCCTCTTATTCTGTAGGTCTTGATAGACTTCCATTCTGCATTTACACACGGAAAAAGACTGTGTTTTTTTCTGTGCTTTTAGACATTTTCCATGCATGTAAAACCTTATTTTACATTTCACTGATTTCTGCTGACAGCTGAAGTAAAGTAGTTGTTGTTTCTATGCTATTTCTGTAGATCTGAATTGTTAATTTTCATCTGGGAGGTAAAATGCATGCTCTTAATTTGTTTCCTGATGTACTTTTATGAAGTAACAACCAAGTAACAATCATAAGGTTTTTGACAAAGCTTTTAAAATTATGTTATTTTATAACTATTTTGAAATAGAAGACTAAATATGGAATAATTTTATATCTGTCCATTTTAGACAAATATTTTGAATTTGAAGTGTGAAAAACAGCATTGGGTAAAATACTCAACTTGTCTCAAACACTCTGATATTAATTAAAATGCCACTGCAAGTCAGATTAGGCAGTGTTTCAATCCAAGTAGCTGTTCCTGTCACCATGTTTGATGCTTCAGCTGAAGCAGTTATACCAAGTCATTCAGTGTGCACTGAATGAGTGTCTCTGATAAGACTTCTTCCTTGTAGGAATGAAATCCAAAAATCAATGTCAGAGGGAAATCAAAGTTCTCAAAATTTGGAAGATTGATGGAAACAGATTTTAATGAGTGAGAATATCAATCTTTACCTTCATAAATTTGTCAGAAAGGGCAAGCATGAAATTCCTGGTTGTAGATGTCTTGGAGACATGTCTGAAATTAAAAAGCTTTAAAAAGTTCAAATTAAAATCAAGAGTAACATTGTGATTGAAATTAAGAAATACTTTTTCCATATTTTTCCTGGAAATGTAACTCACATTTTAAGGAAATTAGATAATTCCTGTACCTTTGTGAAACTCGTTGATAACCCCATTTCAATTACTTCTCAGTAATACACATAAATTTAATTGATTCCATTCAAGTAGCAATTTCTTCTTATTTTAAATAAATAAAAATCCCATCTCTCAGAAACATGCTTAACATGCTTATTAGAGACACCCCCAAGCAGAAGATTCAAACAGGGGAAATGAGGAAATGTAGCCTAGGTGGTTTTTTTTGTTGGTTTTTTTTGTTGGTTTTGGTTTTTTTTTTTTTTAATTTAAGCGTGATGTCACAAAAAATATCCTGTAGAGCTGAGGTTAATTTTGTTGATGATCAGTTGCAATCATACAGTTAACACACCATTATAATTGGCAGTACTTTTGCATCCATGTCTTTTAATGTAAACCCCATTTTTTAAAATGGTTCTATTCTGATTTTTTTTCTGTTCATCCTAGTTTAATTTATCTTTGGTAAAATTTGTGTACTTGCACCACATATTTTATATTGCCACTTAAGGAGCCAATTTTAAACTATGATGGGCAAATCATTCAAGTGAAAACAAAGGTCGCTTTTTCTTCATGTAACAGGATCAAATTAAAACTGAGTAATAAAAACAAAAGGAGAGAAATAAATTGGAAGACTACTCATTGCAACAGCTGGGCTCCATAGCTACTAATTTTAAACCTGAGATTTGCCTCTTTCAAATATTTACTCTGAAATAAAAATGCAATTAAGAAAGAAATGCAGGAAAACAGTTTAAAAAAATCTGCAATGGGAAAACTCCTTTGGAGCAGGTTATATAGTTTGCTGAAGTAGGACTTTGGTCCTTTTGGTACTGAGGATTTTTTTGTTTTGTTTTGTTTTGATAAATATTGCATTGAAAACACATAGCCTTATGATATTCTTCAGAATTCTGTGATAAAGATGTTCCTTTCTTACATGAACTTAGGCAACAGCATGCCTGTGCTTTGTGAAGTACAAAAACTTCATAGGTAGTGAGACTTTGAAAGAACTCTGCATGCCAGAGGCACAGTCTTTTCCCAGGTGTGATTTGATAGAAGAGCCATTTTGTACTCAGCTGCATGAAGTCAAACTGGCGATGGAGAATCCTCATGCATGGAAATTCCCCAAACTTGGACTAGACTAGGCAAAGCCCTGAGCAAGCTGGTCTCACTCTGAAGTTAGCTTCTGCTTTAAGCAGTTGAACTAGACAATTACTCCAGTTCTCTTCCAAAGTAAATGATTTTGCAGTCATAAAATGCACTGTATTTTAAAATTTGGCATAATGGCTGGGCTCAGAGTGCATCTTTCTGACGTCACAGCATCCTGCCCACAATAACGACCATAGCTAAATATTATGCTTTAGCTCTGATAGCTTGGATGTCTAAAAGCTGTTGAAATTAAATATGGCAGCTCCCCATGGGCATCCCAGAACCTTTTGCTCAATAGTCACCTAATCAGAGATTTAATTTCTTGTTCCCTTCTACATTTTCATCTTCTTGGGAAAAAAAAAAGTGCTCCTGAAGTCCAAATGTTATCATTTTGATTGAAGCTTAACTTCAGCTAATTGCATGTGCTTGCAGTGCTCAGTGTATGCCTAGTAAGCCTTGCTCTACAACTTAAAAGAAATGAAACAACCAAACCCTACAAGATATCTTATGCTCTTGGTTGTTGCTTATTAGAAATAAAAAAACTGGGGAGATGAATACTTTTAAAGAAAGGTTTTCCAAACCTGTTATCACAAATACAATGCCAGTTAAAGGTGTATTTGCTTCTATTTCTACAACAACAATAAGTAGAAATTAGTCTGTCTCACTTTTGTGTTTTATATCTTGTTTTTCTGTCAGAGTTGTGAGTTGATAGTAGATGAGCTAGCCGGAGGAGACAAAACATATGCAGAGAAAGGGCTTTAGCAGGTATGAAACACTTCTTACTGAACACTGACAGAGCCCGACCCTCCACTTTCTACTGTCCGTATGCCACCATCTTTCCTAATCCATAAAAAGAGGCTTTGCCCATTCCTTAAACAAGGAATCAAACGTGACAGCTCAGCTGATAGTGTTGACATTGGCAGCAGGCTTGATGGACAGCACCACACTTTGCCATGGACTCTCTCCTTCTAATTAACTGTTCGAAGGAACTCTGTGTGCCACAGACGCAGTCTTATTGGAAAAGGACATCTTTGCCGTTCACCCTGACAGCTGTGATGCAGCTGTTCACAGCGTGAATTGAGCACAGAGGGGGAGGGTGGGAGGTGGAGAAGGAGGAGGCAGATTTAGAACAAGTAGTAGCTCTGGTATCTTGCAGTGCAGCTGCCCAGAGATGTATTAAACAACTGGAATGGAGAAGAGAAAAAATGGGAATTGAAATTTATAAAATGGGAACATAGTTTAGGCATGAAACAAGAGGAAGAGTGAAAGGAACAGCCCATGAGGGCTTTTTGAGGCACCTGGAGCAGTATGTTCTTGAGATTAGTGCTGGCTGAGGGGTTTGACATACAAACCATCCTGACTTTCTATAGATCATGCACATGTCCAGGGGTATTAACGGGAGATGTGTTCTGTAAGTCTCACAAGTGCAAGTTTGGGGAGCAGCATGGGCCTCAATAATTTATTGATATACTATATATCTGATGTCTTTGGAGACCGGCTGAGGGAAGGAGTTGAGAAAAAGTACTTGCTGTTTGTTCTGAATGATTATAAGTGGGGAATAAGAAGGTTTGAGAAAGTGCTCCTGCTGTTTTTCAAAGCAAATACCCTTGCTGAGGTGGGAACTTTTATGTGGTAAAATATACTGTGGTTAGAACTTTCTTATTTGAGATTGGAACATGACCTCTATTGTCACTTTGGAAGACATGTCTAATTTGGTTAAATGTTAAATATGCACTACAAAAGATAAAGGTGTGGTGTTAAGGATGCAGAAGATTCAGTTGAAATAGTGAATATTTCACTGGTGTACTTTTGTTAGTTCCCATTAATTTTATTTCCAATGATTTGGTTTTAAATGGACAGAGTGAGAGTGAGGTCCTATTTTGGACCTTTTGTAATGCCAAACTATTAGTTTTGAGCTTACCAAGCATTTTATAATACAGTTTTAGAGGGGCAATAAATTGCAAAATTATTTCCAAGGTTAAAGTAGGTTTTCAATTTTTTAAAATGTTGATGTCATTTAGGAGTTAAAAACCAGTTCAGAATAAATAAGTGAAATAAGGATAACAGCAACATTCCCCTCCCTAGAACTCAGTCTAAACACTTTAGTTATCGGTAAGCACTAAAAAAAAAAAAAAAAAAAAAGTAGTTGTTGCAGCATTAATTGATTTTCCTCTGTGTTTTATAGAAGCAGAAGGATTAAGACAAATATTTTGTTTGCAATATATCTGTCCTAGGCTAAGGGAAGGAGTAATAGATTGCTTTGGAAAACTTCCCTGTAAAAAGCTTTTCGTATAATTTTATAACTGAGTGGGTTAGTTTGTGATAGCATTGAGATTTGGGATGTTCCTGCAAATTGATTCTTTTTAAGTTTTTTTCTTTTTATTGCTGATTACTTATGGGTTTTATTACATGAAACTTCGCTTTTCTCCACTGACATACAGACAAAGTAGCTAACAGAATGCTGCATTTGGTAGCCAAAAATGTCCCAAAGCAGATGTTTCTATTGTCATAGCAAGGAAACCATACATATGCTTATACACATCCCCAGTGTTTTGTTTTATATATATATATTTAGTACCATGCTCTTATTACCTCTTATCTTGCACTGAAGAAGCAATAAAAAATATAAAAATAAAAAACCAACAACAACGAAAAAACCCCCAAAAATAACACACCCCCCCCAAAATAATAAAGATTATTTTCATGATTTATACCTATATTAAAAAAAAATAAATTCAAATGCTTAGAAAATATGAACTTATACATTGGGGACTTTCTTGATCAATCCTTGTTCTTCTTTATAGTTGGACTGTTCCTGTAATTCTTATTTGAGTGTACATAATGTATCCTTTACTATATTTACAGAGGCTTGCAATGCCTTATGGTGACATTCTGTTTACTATCACTCCTGACTTGTGAGGTAATCCCACTTATTTTACTGAAAACTTTAGATATTCTTCATAAATATTTGATGTGGTCACACAACCTGAGGTCTCAGATTTTATACAAGTCTCACAACAAATGCAAAATCAATTTTTTGTGATTTTGCTCAGTTAAAAAAAAAAAAAAATTAAAAAGTGAGTGTTTAAGTGGTTTGTCCACCATTTTGTGTTATGTTTACCTTTTTGCTATGTTTTTAAGTTTTGAAGAATTCATCAAGTCATTTAGAAACCAGTAGCTCTTTATATTTCTCCTAGTAATACTTTCCAAAATTGTACACTATTAGTGATTTTTAAGTGCTTAATTTTTGGCAACTGTTCTGTGTAACTGATTACTCAGCTTAATAGTTTTAACAGTAAATCACATGCCAATTTCTTTTCATAAGTGTTTTAAGTCTTTGTTTTGCAACTTCAGATTTGGGAACTGCTTTTATGTATTTTTCAGCTTTAGTAGTAAGGAAGTGTTAAAGATTTGCATGTATTATTATTCCCATGTTCTTATTTGTGTAAGTTTGTCATTGCACATTAAATTGGTAGTTTTATACAAGGGATTTTTTGTAACTTTTTGTTACTAGTCTAGTTCATGAAAAGTGGACTAATTTTGCATCTAACTATTTTTGTAATGGCTATATATATTCTTTTTCCAGCAGGAAAATGGTATATTCTCTATAACCATGTATTTTCAGTGCCTCATATAAGGCAATTTTGTGTGTCTTGTTCACGGATGGCTGCTGCTGAATGATATGCTATGCTATATTAATAACATAAAATCTGACTTATTTTTCTTAATGACTAATTCAGGAGAAAATAATATCTTTCACTTTTATTTAGATTAAACAGAACACAGGACACTATTGGTAGATTCTTAAGAGAGAATATATCTTCACATTTTTTATGAACTGCCAATGTTTTTGACAATGAACAACCTCAGAATTTTAATTAAATTAAGACCCCTGTCCAACTAGTCTTAAGGCTTAGGCAGAATTGTGCCCAGAAGATGGATACAACTTGCCAATCATGAAGAGATGACTTAGAAAAGCCCTTAAGGGTTAATATGTTTAATAATCCTGCTGCATGAGATTATGAACTCAGTAACAAAAAAGAGGAGAGAGGTTGGGAATTTTGGGGAATTTTTAACCTTGTTATATTATATAAAATGACAAATCAGTGAAGTGGAAGAAGAATGACAGTTTCTCTCATTCTGTTTTCACCACCACTACCTGTTATTTCTTTACTGTTGTTGTGACTGAAGGACAGCAGAACACTCCTCTAGTCACTGTGTCTAAGATATACTTATGAAGAACAAATAGATCAGTAAGAAATTTGATTTTTTTTTAATTTAGCATTTTTATGATAGTGAGTTTTGTTTTAATCTAGGAACATTTTATTACAGATATTATGATAATCCACAAGCCACTGATACCTTCAGCAGTCATAATCTTTAAGATTTCTTCTTTCTGAAATTAAAATGATATCCCTGAGTGCTGCAGATACAATCTGTTTCATGGCATGTTTATGTGTTTATGAGTTTTTTCGAGATGAACAGGAAAGAGTTGTTCAGAGAAGCACAGCTTTTCACCTAATATGTCAGATACAGTCAGTATCCATTACAGAATAGTACATATATTAGGGGAGCAGTTAACAGCTTCATTAAATTTGGGGGTTTTTTTCCTAAATAATACTGTAAGTATTAGTAAGCCACAGGGGGATCTTTCTGTGTCTTTTTTTTCAGGAAGAGAATTTTCATGTTTAGTTTATCCTCATTTATTTTCCCTGGTCTTCCTTGCACTCTTCTTTGCTCTCAGTCTCTTTTTTCACATTCTTCTGCCCTATTCCTGTACACTTGTGTACAATACTGCACTCTCACGTGCCTGCTCACTGCCTCTCACATTTTCTCAGGTGCTGTCTGTCACTTTCATGTGCTCTCTGGTGTGTGCTGTCACTCAACGTCTAATTTACTTATCCTTGCACACTCACTTTCTTGTTCTTGGTCCCTTGGTTTCCCTTGTTTGCATGATTACTCTTATGCTCACTCCCTTTCTCATTTATACTCTTAAATTCTCATTCTCTTTATTGCTCCTGTGCGCTGCATATCTCTGTTTCTTTTATTCTCTCACGTCTCTCAAATTTCTTGTATCTTATTCTTTTTTAGGGAAAATATGAGGTTTTTGTTAGCCAGAAAGTGGTCAAGTATTAGTGACCGTTAAGGTCTGTTTTTTTAAAGTTATTAGAAATTTTAAGGTGCAAGTCTCTGACAGTGGCACAGGATAGGTTGATCACCAGGCACAATACTGCTTTATGAATATTCTTAATTGAATTCACTGGTGAGATTTTTTTTTTCCTTTGAGGTGTTCCCTCCTGCTTCCTTCCACCCCCTCCCTCCCTTCAATCAAGTCGTTGCTTGGAGGCAGAGAGAGTAAGGGGAGAAGGGAAAGAAGCTCATTTAGCAGCCACGGTAGACATAAGCATCATAGTACCAATCAATCAACACACATGCTCTCCCACTGAGACTCTCCCGTGACCTTGAGGAGTGTGACAAATGACTTAGAGGACAGAACAGACAGAAGGTTTGTGATAAACCAAAAAATTGTGTTCTTCTGGGTGATGAAGAAAAATAAAAATGAAGAGTGAGGGTAGATACATATTTGGTTTGAACAGAAGTTGATAAATTCTATATCTACCATTCACTGTACTGGCAGTGGTTAAAAGAGTTTACTGTCATGGTAATCAAGACTTCTTCAATAAACCTCACTGCAGTATTTACAGTACTTCTTTTAGTGCAGCACTGCACTGCCTTATGGCTCTGAGCTCTCGGCTGTGGGTAGTAGCAGTCATTGATAACTAATTCCGGAGGCAACATACCTCGTCAAATTCATGTTGAGGGAAAACAATCAGCAGAGCGAATCACTTAACCTGGACAGACTTCGTTCATTCTAAAACCTGCAGCACATTAACTCAGTCATGAGAAGTCTATTAATCATAAATGCTTGATACATCAATAAGTGCGGCAACTTACATCTAGTTGCATATATAATTGCAGCAGATTTTTAAAAAGTGCTTTTACATATGTTATATACATACATATATATTAATAAAGATGTTGAAATAAGCAACCTTTTTGTATTTATTATGTATCTATGAATCTAGTGCAGTATGGGAGAAGGGTGCATTTTCTTGCACAAACCAATATATGTCTAGACCTAGCAGAAAACCTTGTTTCTTAGGAGAAAGATCTTTTGCCACATTATTCATTCTTTATGTTTCCTTCGGGATGCAGATTGGTATTTGCTGTATTTTCTTTACTTTTTTCCTCCCATTCCATTTTTCTCTAGTTCCTTTGACCCTTATCAACACAACGCTCTGTATTTGCTCAGTGTTAAGTACCTAGTAATTGTAATTGTTATTATATATGTCAGCCGGCCAAACCACTGATACCCTTGGTACTATTCTTAGATTCCTCTACTTTCCAGCCCTGTTAAAAAAAAAACCCAAACAAAGAACTACTCATCTTTCTGATGAAATATAGACTGTAAAATACACATCAGAGGTTAGTAATATTTGTTCCCCTTAATTTCCAGTTATGCATACAGTCCATAATCCTGATTTTCTAATCTCATTGCCAGAGTTTCGAAAACTATTTCCCTTACAATTCCTTTCTTTGTTCTGGGTGGAAGAGATCTATTACAAACAAATTTGAAGACTACATTTTTTTCTAATGACAGACTGCACTTTGCAATGCAGGAAAAGGTATTTTTGGTTCATTAGACCCAGTAGCAGTGGTAGTAAACCAAAGACTAAATGAAAGGAAGTGGCATGTGTTTGGGGAGGCAGACAGTTAAGTGTCACCATCCTTCTCATAATGTTGAAGCTGGTCAAACTGACTGATAAAATGCCCAGATCTCCCTTCTGGAGCTATAATCCAGCATATGTCTGATGTTTTAGTGTATCAGACTGCTGAGTTAAGAAAAAAAAAAAAACAACAAAAAAAAAACCCAAAAAAAACCACCACCTTGTGAAGAGTTGACATAATTTACAGAAATATAGCCCACTTTAAAAACAAGTAAGTGACAAGCCCTGTAAGGTCCTAGAAAATGACAGGAGAAAGTAGTCTGTTGCTGTTTCAAAAGACTTGTGTTAAATTTACCAACAAGGTAATTTGCTATCAGAAGGCAGCAAATAGGTATCAAGAAATTAATTAGAAAATTGATTGTTCCTGGGGATTTTAATGAGGTTAGTAACTCAGTCCTGTAGAACATTTAAAATCTTCAGCACCTTGCTGAAGGTAATTATGTTTTGAAAGGGTTAAGTTTTTCTCACTCACCCAATTTAGCTGAACTTTTCATTCAGGTAAGGCCAAATTGGTACTGTGAAATTTTGCAGCCCCCTCATCCCCTCATTTGCCCTTATGAGGGCCTTCAGAATGGTCTGACAATGGCAAATGACAAAAAATGGGATTATGTGTTGGTATGAGGAAAAATATGTAAAAATAAAGGTTTAAGTCTTAACCCATTAAGTATGAATTGTATTAACCCATTAAGTATGAATTGTATTTTCTATATGCTATGCTCTATTAATATGAATAACTATGCTTAAGTATAGAATACAAGGCTTTAGCTTTCTGTCCTGCTGATGTTTCATATGCAAGATAAGATATTTTGCCTGACATTACTAGAAAGCCAATAAATGGTTTTCAAGAACTTCACCTTTTCCAAGGAACAGCTGAGGGTTTTTTTTTTTGTTTGTTTGTTTAAAGACTGGATCACTGAATATCATGTTGACATGTTGTCCACTTAGAATTAATTTATTTTAGTTGGATCAAGTCTGTATGTACCAAAAGTAGTCAATCTTAAAACAAAAAAAAACCCAAAAAAACACAAAAACAACAAACTGACAAGAAACTTTTGAAAGTATCTTCAAGGACAGGGAAACATGAGCATCTGAGTATATGTATTAGTTAGGGAACATAAGGCGTAGCTTTGTGTCTCAAAGAGATAAGGAAAACAGAACACAAACTTGAACCCAGGTCATTAAAGCCCTAAGATAACACTTTAATCACTGTACCTATCCATCCTTTGGAAGAAGATTATTAGTGCAACAATTTTCATCTCCTGCTTTTAAAAGTCTATTTTCTTATAAAGTAGCAATACACCTCAGTGGAGAGTTCTGCAGCTCCTGCTTGGATTTAATACAAATAAACAGTAGGTTCTTTGTGTTATCATTGCCAAAAGCTTTCAGACTGAATTCAGATTTCTCCTGAAAAAAAAAGATTAGCACATTTGATATTAGAATAATAGTGAGACACCAATATAGTCAGTTTAATGAAAACACGTGGTTTTGTGGGGTGAATGCAAGGTAAATGTGGCTATAAAACTAACTATGGTAAGTGTTAAGTATGTTTCTAATGTAAAAATAAATACAGTTTTATTGGGGGAGGAATAAAGCAAAAGTTTTGAAAGGAGAGCATAAGCTCATCAGAACATTATGAAACATTGTGATGTAATGTTTGGGAGAACATCGTATTTCAAGTATAGCCCAATGTGTGCCCGTTATGCTTGTCCATAGATTGATAACTGTGGAGAACTTGCCATATATAGCAAATGTAAACCCACAGCAAACAGAAACATCCTTGTTTTGTGATATCAGAAATCTTGTGTTTTTCTTTTTTTGCCACAGTGGAGCGGTCCAAGGACAATGAATTCAGGTTGATTCTTTATAATCTTTAAATGATTATTAAGCTAGAATCACCATGGCTTGGTAAAGGTAAATGGGTAAATAAGGAGAATTGAGGAAGAAGAAGCCAATATATTACCTATTCAATGGTGATATTGATTCTAAAGGAAACTTCTTAAAATAGGTACTTAAAATAGAAGTTATCTGACCATAGCTGGATTTAAGGGAAGGGTGTATTGGAGTCATTGCCAATTAATTCAAATTGAATTTATTGGTAATCCTTTCAGTAATAAATATTTTAAACTATTTTTTTCAAACAAAACAACACAAAAAAGGAGAACCCCCTAAAGGTTTGTAATCTATATGCCCCTGAGTCTAGCCTTTAAGGAATAAAAGAAAAAGAAAGCCTCTCAAACTGTAATGAAATGAATTTTATTTTGCAGGCACTGGGCCTATGCCATTTCATTTCATTACCAGGATACGCTGAGTGGGCTGGAATCAGCAAGAACTACAGGCAATGCAAGCTGATGATAAGCATTTCATCATGGCCCTAAACATATTAAATTTTTAGCAATAAATTTTATCAACACCATCTTCATGGCTGGATAACATTTCTCCCTCCTTCTTCCTTTACCCCACTCTCCCCTCACCCCATTTGCTTTTGCTCTGCAAATACAGCTTGTACTTTATTATTCTGAAAACAAATTTTTAAGAAATCAATAACTTAAAAAAGTTTATAATTTAGCCAGTCCAATAATTATGCTTCAGGCTACTGTCTCTACTTACTGAAAGTGGAAAAATAAAGTTAGAGTGTGAGCAAGGGTAACAATAGATGAACTTCATTAGGTTTAGTGACAGTCGTTAGATTTTCTCCTAAAACTACAATATATCCCAGGGGATAATATATTCAATTGAAGATCTCATCCCCAGACATTTTGTCTTTATAGAATATTGATATAGAAAAAGGAGGTTTAATTCTAAAAGGTTGTATATTTGATATTTATAATAATGTAGTAAATAAAATATCACCAGTTTCCAATGGATGCAATGGTGAAGTGGCCAAAACCCAGAAGTTCCTGCAAATTAGGACCAGGAGAAAGTTTAATCTACTGAACTACCCAGATGATATTCCAGTAATCAATGACAGACCAAATGGGAACATATAACTGTGAAGCAGATAGAGTAGGTGATGATTTTGGTTTAGTCTAGGAAAGGTCTGCTCTTTCTGAGCACTACTCTGGGTAACTGCATAGCATCTTTAATGATAGAAAGGTGCATATTTAAGGACTCTCAAAGCATAACAAACCTGGGGCTGGTTAGGGGCTAATTAGTTGCAAAAGCAACTCTAGAGTAGCTGAGGGTAGTCCTAATTGTATTAATAATGAATTCTCTTCTTACATAGTACCATAGCATGGCTCATCACAGAAAATGTGGTTTTAAGCAAATGCATTCTTTAAGTTTTGCCTGGTATTTAATCCTGACTGAATGGTCTGCTGGGGAAGACCACACTCACAGGTATGTTGACTGGTAAAGCCAGCATGTCTAATATCAGGATATAAAACAGGAAAACCTGAAAACTCAATACAGTGCTCCTTCACTAACCTATATAAGCTCATTTTGAAGCTTGTACTACAAGAATCTAGGGGAGAAGAAACATTTAGTGATGGTATTTATACAAGCAATCACTTGTCATATAGCCATACACAGAGTAAGTAGGCAGAATGCTTCAAGATCCTAAAGAAATATTTAACAGCTGTGTACAGCTTCTCCTTTCTCTCTTTCTCATGCTTTATACAGAAATCTATCCTGCTTGTCTATCTTGTTTTGCTGGTTCTTAGTCTTACAGTGTTGCTCTGATTTTTTCAGCCTTCTCTTCTGTTTCACAGTTTCATGTTTTGGGTTCTTTCTCACACTCTGGTCTGTAAACACTGGCCAATGTTATTGTAATCTCAAAGTTGTTTTCATTCTTGTTCTTAGAGATATGGACAGCTGATGGACAGTTGTCTTGACCAGTGGGATGGGGAAAAGTGTCAACCTTCTCCCCCAATCCCTGGCCTTTGTAGAAATACTATATAATAAAGTCCGACCTTTTTAAATAAATCTGTTTTTAGTTCATGCCTTCTGATCAAAATGTGAGTGTGTGTTTGTGTGTGTGTGACGAACTGCATCAATACAGTTAAAAAGAAAACCTGTTTGCATGGGAGGGAGTAAGGGATGATAGTAGTGGAAATTGGAAAATTAGGAAGTGTACTTCCACCTCGTTTAAAAAAAACCCCTGAAGTCTGAGAAAAACTAATTGCTACATTAGGAACATGGATAGCACAGGCTTTATCTGATTGGTACCTGTACCCTGTTAATGTAACTACTGCTTGCACTCAAAAGTAAAAAAAAAAAAAAAAAAAGGTTAAGGAAAAACTACTGGAAAAAAATTCTCTGTCAGTACTTACATAGAATATTAACATTTTTATGTATGAAAATAAGTAATAATAATTTTTCTTTAGTTTTTATTATATAGTACCGTATTTTGACTAGATTTCATTGGTACAGCTCATCCTGTGCATATTTCAAAGCCTAATGCAGGTGACATTTCTACGCGTTGCTTTGGAAAGGCTTTGGGAAATAGCAGCTGCCACTGCAATTCTTAGAAGAGGGTAAATTATTCTTGAAAGAAAGTAGAGAGCCTAGGTATCTTCTCATATGGTTTTCATCACTGCGGTGTCTGAGCACTTCATACAAGAAAAAATATAATAAAGGTTTTTCTCTTTCTTCCTTTCCTGCTGGGAAAAACACAGCAATGGCTCTATGGGACATCTGGCACAACATATAATAAATGATTAGTGAAGTGTCTATGCACTGAGTTTATCAGACACTGGCTTGGTCCCCATGTGGCTGCATCACATTTGTCCCTATGCAGAAAGTTTAGCATATAGAAGACCACTGTAAAAAGGGAAGGAATCATCTGTTCACTGTGTTATGTCCATGGCACATTTAACAAGAAGTATTTAGCTTAAACTGCAGCACTGAAAACTCAGATTAATAGTTTTTCCTGTGATAGATGCAAAGCACCATCATCTGAAAATCGATTACCTGGAGAGACAAACTTGTCATCACTGGAGGTTTATTAAGGGTAGAGTTGATAAATATCAGTTAATAAAACTATTGGCAGAGTTTTTGTCATGTCCTGGAGCACAAAACTAGGGGATGACATTCTGCAATTCATTCTAACATTTTAATTTTAGACTTCAAAGGAAGCGCGAACAGTACTTGTTTTATTAGATATGTACCTAGAAATTCAGTGTGTGACTACTTCTACAAGTGGCAATCTCACAGACTTCTAACTCCCTCCTCCCAACTGCTTTTTTTTTTTTTTTTTCCTTCCTGCTAACCTTCCTTCCTTGCAATCCATAAATTCCAAGAGCAGCAACAATCAGATTACTCAGAAGTAGTATCCCTTAGTGTCC
Organism: Donacobius atricapilla; assembly: GCA_013397315.1. Classification (NCBI taxonomy): domain Eukaryota; kingdom Metazoa; phylum Chordata; class Aves; order Passeriformes; family Mimidae; genus Donacobius; species Donacobius atricapilla. The sequence continues at coordinate 397,808 of WBMY01009768.1, read as the reverse complement.
TAGCTCACTAACACATTTAAGCTTCATGGCCAAACCACCTCAGAAGAAGAGACAGCAAAATTTAAGACTAGTTCTTTGATAAAATATTTTGGATTTTCCTTTCACCTATGGCCTTTTAAGAAATACTAGAACTATGTCTTATTTCTACTCCTCCACAGATCAACAAAGAAAGGCTCCTTCTAGTAGAACCAAATACAAGAAAACTTTATGAAAAAATAGATGGAAGTTTCAGTTAAATGGAAGGTGACTATATTTAGAGTGGAAGGGTGAAAATGAACAATTCTGTAAACATATCAAGGAATTTATTTGTTAATCTGTTTCAGAGCCAGATAAGATTTTTATTCTATATGTCCTTTGATTCTACTGACATTCTTTTCAATTAAGATATGGATGAAAACTCATCAATTAAGATATGGATGAAAGCTCACCAACTTGTATTGAACGCTTGACATATATAAAGCTACTCCTATAAATATAAAATACAACAATTATAAAGTAAATTCTGTTTTATTTTAATCCATGTTCATATATTTTAATTATAAAATCCTTAAGAACTGAAAGCAATTATTTGGTTCAAGAGTATTTAAGAATATAATCTACAAAAGAAAATAATTTCACAGGCTAAGTCATGAAAACTCTAAATTTTCCTTATGCTAACATATTTATTATTTAGTCAACCTTTTCCTAAACCCTCCTGTTCTCATTGCTTTATTTTTGTTTTGTTATTATACAGGCCTAGCATTCATTTCTCCTTTCTGTTATTTCTGTAATTTTCACAAGGGCAAATTAAATCAGTGGCATGACAGCATTATGTGACAGTTCAGTAGTTCCACAATTCCTACAAATATTCTAAGTCTATTGCTGTCATAAGTGATGCTCCTCTGTGTGACTTTCAGAGAGCAAAAGCTTTTTATAGGCAGCTGTGCTAGTTGTCCTATTCTCAGTTTTTCAAGTGAACATAGTGGCAGAATTCTGTTCTGGTGTAACAAAACTCCCTGAGAAATCATCTCATCCCCATCACTGATTGTACACCTCCTGATGCTGTGCAGTACAAACCATCTTTTCAGTTTCCACATGCCTCTGCTGTGCCTTTAGTCTCAGAACTTGTTTGTTTTTATTTGCTCTGAATGGTCTTTAAACCAAGGCATCTAAATATATTGACAATGGCATATAATCTGATTGTATTATATTCTCTTCTGTTTTCTTACCAACATCTTTTGTTCTGTATTACTGGCACTGCCATTTTAATAAGTATACATTTTCAACAAATAACTAAAATTAGACATTTTTAAGACAATTTCAGTTGCCTCTGTTTGTATTGCTATGTAGTGATGCAATTTCCCATGCGTCATTTTAAAATATTTAAAGCTACCTGGCAAATATAGTTGCTTATGTGTCCTTATGCTCATTGTTACTCTACCCAGTGTCATTTGAGGAGTTATAAGAAGGTAATACATTGTGAAACAGTTTAGCATTAGACCAATTAAGCTATTTTACCACTCTCCAAACGCTGTTCTTGTTCACTTCCAATCAAAGCACCATGAGTGGTGTAAAAGAAATATGAAATTATGGGAAAAAAATACAACAGATGGCGGCAAACCAAATCATAATCTCACAGACTGTCATCCAACCATAATTTTTCTTAAAATCTGGAAAATATTGTTCTCTCTCTCTACAAAACTCATTTCTAGATTAAAAGAAGTGCTTTTACTTCCCAAGTCCTAAAACAGTTGTCAGTCTTTATTAATTTACTTATAATTGCCTTCCCCTTCTTTACCTACTTGCCTTCAATATCTCCCTACCAAAAAAACCCTATGAAGATGCAAATTATAGTGTACAGCTGCAAGCCTCTTGTCAGTATGACTAAGAGGTATTTTTGATTAGCATATACTCTTATGGATCCAGGTTCTGGAGTTTCTAATAGAGCACCACAGAATAGTGATGGTGTTGTTAGATGTTGAGAAATGCTGTAGAGACACAACAAGCATTTTTCTTAGATGTGAAACATGACTTAAAGTGTGCTTATCATTCATCTGTCAAATGGCAGTGACTGAAAATCAGTTAGCTATTCTTATCCTTTCTGAATAATCATCTTTTTAGAAAGTGCAGTGATAATAAAAATATGTAAATGTAATAATAATAGTTATATGGTAATACAAATACATGAGCCTTGACATTAAGCACTGCAATCTCCTGAGTTTTTCATCATCCCTACTGATGCAATCTCAATGATATTGAGCAAATTGGGATAGTGATTTGCAGCTACCATGCTCCAAACATCTGCAACTTTCCTTATTTGCCACAAGATACACGTACCTGTCATCAGGTCCTAAACTTTAGATAACTTTTATCAGATATCTATTATTTCCAGTCTGCATGGGGTTGTTTCTTAGAACTTTGTGTTTCTCTTTATTGAGTCTCATGAGTTTTCTGTTGCTCCAGTCCTCAGTTTTATTCAGGATTTAATAATATCTCAGCTTTTTTCTGGATTGAATCTCTTCAACTTACGAGATCAAGCACTCACCCGGTATTGTTACTGTCTTCAAACCTGTTGAGGGTGCTGTCTGTGTCATCATCCAGTGTGTAAATTAGGTTACTAAACAATTTAGAACCACAAATCAACCACTGGGATAATCTGCTTGTTACCAGTTTTTAGCCAGGTGCCCAGCTTTGGTTTCGTGTCAATACAATCAAGCTTCACCCTACCTAGCAATCCTTTTTTTTACTATCCCGTGTATCTTCTCACCTTCCATATGAAGAAAGTATTTGTTTTAATATCTACAGTCTTGGTAATGCCACGATAGGGTCCATTCACTGTCTTTTGCAGCCAGACATTTCATCAGAGGTGTCAGGTTGGTCCTATCAGCTGGTCAAGCATGACTTAGTATTGATACTTCCATATTGTATATTTCTGGTAACTTCTTTATTATATTCTCTGTCATGTTGCAGATTCCTGATCTGAGGGTCATAGCATTAGTCTCTCTGTTCCTTTTTCTTGCTTTTTAAAGGATGAATGTAATGATAGCATTTTTACCTCCATCAGGGATCTCACACAATTGCCACGCAAGTTATAGACAGTGGACTAAAGTCACACTAGCCAGTCTTACAGCTCTCTCAGGAGAGCTCTGTCAGGTACTATGGATTTGGATACATCCAACTTGCGATTATTGTCCATAAGCTTTTGTAAGGTTTTCTTTTGCTGTGAATAATAAATAATTTTTCTGTTATGTTGGATATTCTTCTTTGTTTGAATTTTGTAGAACTGATTTTCTTTTTTTTTTTTTTTTTTAATATTGAGGTAAATTGATCCTAGCAATTAATTTTCACACTAAACCTTGAGTGACATTGTGGCAGATGTTCTGGATTCAAGAAACTGGCTCTACAACACAACTTTGCATATACAGATAATATAATTTATGTGATTTCTTCATGTGTAGATTCTCTTCTGCTACTCTACTTTTCTTTTGTGCTTCTTTCCTGCTCCCCACCATGGTTGTTGTTTGTTGTCACCTTGCATGTAACATTAACACTTCAATCAGACCAGACCTCAAGATCCTGCAGTAACCTGAACACTGTTAATAGATCAAACATTAACATATGTTATGTTATTAATTATGGCTCAACAATATTTAAGAATTTTAATATTAATTCACTGGAATATTAGTTAATTGTTCTCAAATCATATATATTTTCTGAAAACTCACTATTTATACTCTTCTGGTTTTTTTCCTTATTATTTTCAGTCGGTCAAATGACAGGCAGAGTTGGTTAGTTTGAAGTAGCCTGCAATGCACTCTTCCCCCACTCCATTACAACTAATAATTTATTAGGACAACATGCTACAAAATATATCTTTTGCCTCACAGATATGCAAAAGATCTGTACATTTTAAAATACATCCCTGATTTTAACATTTCTAAGAAAAATTTGACTAAAGACATTTTCACATCCAAACTTCAAACTCTTTCAATGATGTTGCCCAAACACAGGTGATAGTTTCTGGTGTAGTGCCTCTTTTTGAGGGCTTTGCAAAGTTCACGATGAGGAGTTTTGTAAACTTAAACCTGCTTTTCCTGTCTTTCACATTTCTATTGAAATACAGACAGCTGCACATGTAGTTTAAAGGGGAAAAATAAAGGAATTTTGCCATCAGGACTTGTACCATCTTATCTATTGTAGGTGTTTGCTTCTCTTTAACTGACAAGATAGGCAGGCTGCAGGGCTTCTCCAGTTGCGAATGGCCCACAGTATACTTATGGCCAGATAAATGTCACCCTTAGAAATTTAATTAAATAGTCACAGACATTAATATCTTCTAAATTCCTTTTGTCAGTTGTTATAGTTCAATAATCCAGTGTGCACAGATCAAACTCAAGGTGCTGATTTTGGAGTAGATGTCACTCACTCTGGGTTAGTGTTCTAACCGTTGGTGAAATAGAATTGATTGATTTGCAAGGTAAGGCAGTAAGATTACCGTTGCCTGGCACAGGCACAACAAGCAATAAAATGTCTGAAGAGACAGAATATAATATGAAAAACAAAAAAAATCTGAAAAAATAGTTTAATTTTACTGGGTCAGGAAGGGAATTGTTATACTAGGATCATAGGAAAGGTTAAAACACGGTACTAGTAGAAGAAATGGGGTGCATAAAACTATAAGTAAAAAATCACCTTGAAAATCTCAGAGTTTCATCCTTTCTTGACCAATACTCCTAGGCCCTATATCCTTTATAGGAACCCTTAACAGTCATGGCAAAACTTTCCTTCTGGCCAACACTTGGATACTCTCAGTGTATTTCAGCATTGTTGGCACTTTTCCTAAAAGTGAAAACAGTAGCATTTTTATAACAAGACAAAAA
>WBMY01009768.1:328583-392915 GCA_013397315.1 Donacobius atricapilla | reverse complement strand
AAAAAAAAAAAAAAAAAAAAAAAAAGAGGAAAAAATGTCCTATTCACCCATTTCTCTGTGTGAAGGCTTCACATTTGTGGTTTTAATGCAATTAATCAAAGACCAAATGCGTTTGTATTCTCTGAACAGTTCAGGAATACTTCATATTTTCTCAGTGTAGCGGTGTGAAATGGTGCAGGATGCCAATGGTAATAGTTCTGGGAAAGATATCATTCATGCTAGGACATTTCTTACGGGTTTTGTTTTAGATGATGGATTGCACATTCTCAGTCATTTGCAAGCTAAAGGCTTTACATGTACTGTCTACGTTATCAAATTTCTCACTCAGTTTGAAAGCCACAGCATTTTAATTGAAAGGAATGCTAACCCCTACAGCCCTATCAATATGTCAGTTGTTAGACTCTGAGAAATAACTTTCCTATTTCAGAAAAATGGACAAATTCCATACACATGTTTTTACTTCAGCAACCAAAGGGGATGAAAGGTGAATTGGCACATATTCAAGTGCAAAATATCAAACAGTGAACCCTATGCTACAAGAACCTCTTTAAAATTCACTGACTTTGGAAGAGATTGAATATCTGAGAGCTTACAAATGTCTATCAATGGTGTTAGTCTCCCTAGATTGCCATAGAAAAGACTTTCTCCTTTGAGGCTAGCTTCAGTGTACAACAGAGATTACTGGATCTATTGTTCTGTTTCAGTAAGAGCAGGGATCAGAGCAAAGGAATTGGGCATTTGTACAGCAGAGGCTCTCAGATCAGACTGGTGCAGCTCATCAAATGATGATATTTAGTTTAGCTCAGATCTCACAGAGTAAAACAAAGCTGAGTAAGAAGTAAATACTTTAGTGCCTTGCCATTGTGAAATGTCTTAAGCAGTGTGTTGTATTTTAAATCAAAATAGGTATACTATTTATATACTGCCTTTATCAGTGATTGAAAATACTGCTTTTTCCAGTGGCTGGAAAGTTACTTCTAGAAAAGTGACATATACATAGTTTACACAATGTTTAGGCATAACTGCTGATGTATGGATTTTGTAGGTAATGAATTTAACTTCACTGGCTGCCGTTGATGTTCTGTCTCCTCTCTTCTAATTCCTGTTCAAAGGACCTAAATTTGATAAGTTATCTTCACATATGCTTGTGGAAAAGTCGAATGCTTATTTTAGTTGAGAGGGAAGAAGATCTGTGCAGATTTCTGAAATATGAAAGCATTCTTTAAATGGTTTACTTTTCAAATACATTTATCATTGAGTACAGATTAACATTTCTAGGGGATATTCAAAGTTTGTCATGATGGCATTTATGAAGATATAATTTTAATATCTATATGTATATAATAAGTCTGACATGAATTAGGGAGAATGACTAACAATGAAATTGAAATACCTCTGGAGAAGAATTAGTTTTTGGATCTTCCCCTAAATAATCTCTAGTATTGTACAATCTTACTTTTAATTTTTTTTTTTTTTAAAGTCTAAGAAGCTCTGACTGCAGTTTTCAGGTGCAATCTGAAATTTTATAAAATTTATAGAAACTTATTTACTTAGAAATTTTAGTTCTGAGATTGGTTGCAAATTGGTCTTTCTGGAAAAAAAAAGACCACATTATGTCTCCATGTACAGACACTTATTTGAAGAAGTGGTTACTCTCTACTATTCAGTAAATATTCAAGGCAGTTACTCTCTACTATTCAGTAAATATTCAAGGCAAACAGTTTAAATCTGCACTATTTCAGTTAAGTATATTTTACAGGTGTACACTTCCAATAATTGTCAGGGGTGGACCACTGATATTAAAAATCATTGCCTTTTACTTCTGAATGTTCTTTGCTATGTTTTTGTTATGTTTGTTTTTGTTGTTGGTTTTTTTTGTGTGTGTGGTTTAATCAGTATTAGTACTAATTAAATTCAATTTATTTCTTCACAGAGACATATTTTCACTGTACTTTTTGTAATTTCTTTCTATTACAGTGAAATTAGAAGTCATTTGGATCCAAAGAGCAAGTACTTGTAGTTTATTCTGTGCAGTTTGTTTTGGCTTTGTTTCCTTCTTCCAATGCAGTATAACTACCATTTATAGGCTCTATTGTGGTGGATGTCTGATGAACCTTTTCTTTAATGGCTCCCAAGGGAACAGGAAAGTTACTACTTTACCTGATGCTTCTGACCAAATCCTCTGGTTCTGTGGCTACTTGGTCTTTTAAAGAACTTGTTTTCCTAAGTTTTAGAAAGTCAAGATCCTTCTCAGTGTGCCCCTCGTGGAATGATAGCCTAGCTTCCAATACCATAAATCATCAAATCATCGTTCCAGACAGTGAAAAAGTACTGGTGTTAGCTGACTGTATAATAAAGCTAGTTCTAATGGGAATTCATGTTCATCTCATGCTTTTCCAGTTCAGGAGAAGAATATGGAATGAGATACAGCTCCTGTCATATAAAATTCTAGCTTTCTCTTTGATCTATCAGCACCAGTTTTGACCACACTACTGCCAAAAAGGCAAGTCACGCTCTTTTCCCTGCCTCCAGCTGTCTGTTCTTGCCACCTCTCTTGTGTCATCAGTAGTGATTGTTCTGTTCTTCTGGGAAAAAGAATAATTTGGGGAGGCAGGTCTAGTTTTTAGTCAGTTCAAGGAACTGACATAACTGGTGAGCTACATGATTTAAGTACTGGCATAGGGTGTGCTCAACAAAAGAGAAGAAAAAAGGAGAACTGCAAAGTGTGAGATTGTGTAAATGTCAATGAAAGTTTACAGAAACAAAAAATTAAAGGTTTGATTGGAATTTGTGAATGTTTACTAAACCCTGGATTTTAGCAAATGACAGCTGCTTAATTCTGTTGTTATAAGCCCTTGTATCCTGCTCTATTACTTGCATTTTCAGTTTTATTGCTATTTCAGGATTTCTATCAGAACAAGTTAATTAGATAATTTTTCTTTACTTGCATATGTTTGTATGCTGATGCAATTCTTGATTCATTTGTATGTAGGATTTTGCAAAAGGAAATTAAGACTTTGCTTTAGCTCTCAATGTTCTGAAGCTCAATTTTTTTCTTGTGAAGCCAACAGAAGGAAGAATGCAAATTCTTTCTACTACTCTTGATGCCTTCGGGTGGTACAGTTTGTTTTCAGAGAAGCCTGGTTGTCATGGGAGACACAGTGGGAAATGTAGTGTTTTCAGCTAAAGACTTCTATAGCATCTTCTCTTGAACTCTGTAACAGTGAGAATACCACTCTAAGGACAGAAAACTAAAGAAATACATTGCTGCTGTTTGTATCAACTGGACTTCTTAAACTCATGATTTGCTATGTCGGTGGGTTTTGTTCTTGTTGTTGTTTGTTTTGTTGTTGTGGTTTTTTTTTTTCCTGTTAGTGGATACTTAAAGAGTAATAAAACTGAAGAGTCCAAAATTGTGTTGTTTGAGTCACTAGGTAGTAGTCTTTATTAAAGAGACAATTAGAAAACAACAGATTAAAACACTCTCTAAAGCCTCACAGTTGCCTCTATAGGACAGTTCAGCTTTAGCTAATTTCTTTTTACTCATGTGAGCATTTTTATCTCTTGTTTAAGGCTTTTTACTCTGCATAAATATGAAATAATGAGAACAGTTGTGGATTTCTAAATAGCTGTCAGGCTGATTTTCAAATTATCAGAAGCTGGGAGAAAGCTTGAGAGATGCTTGCTTATCTCTGGCTTTTTCTAGAACCAGCATGGATTGTTTGTTGTAAATCTTGGTTTGGAGTCTGCTTTCTGAAATGAAGGGCTGCCTTTGTTTTTTTGTTTTTTTTTTTTTTTCTCTAGAAGAATGACCAGTCCTGTATAGAGTATTCACACAGAAAATTACACAGTGTTGCTGTGCTGTCTTGAAAACCACACTAGAAAATTTTGGAAGTCGGTGGGTCTTCCTCTTTAGTATCCGATTTTCACAGAGAAATTTCAAGTCTAAGGCAATTAAATGTTGAATTTTAGTTCAAATTTTCAAGAAGTTTGTTTTCAGCTATTAGGGTTTTTCTCTACTCCTCAATCAAATGTAGACCAGGAATTTAGTTTTTTCCTTCTGCTTATCCAGATACAAATAAGTAAGGAAGATACGTATATAAAAGAGAGGGAACATAGGATAAACTGCTGTAATGACCCATTCAAATAAAAGCTGTGTAGAGGAAGAAAAGGATTTTTTGTTACACTTGGTGATTAGAATTTTTTTGCCAAGTAAAAACAATTAGTTGGTGGACCCATATAATAAATTGAAGAACTTTGTGGATTATTCCTGCAGTAAATGCTTTTTAGTAGAACACACCCCAAAATTTTTTTGCCATAAAAAAGTTAATTTATGCATTCCCCTTCCCTGTATTTAACATCTTACATGGTTTTTATTTTTTCTTTTAGGTTTCATAAAATTATTTTTTTTTTGGCACTAAACTGCCCATTTAAACTTTAAGTTGAGGGCTTTTAAAATTATTTTATTTTCAGAATTTAAAATATTCTGCATAATTAAATATTGGAGTTGTATCATAGCACTTACTGCTGTCTACTTTTGCAAAATAAGACAGAAGTAATTATCATAGTAAAATGGATTCTAAAATCATTGAGATGACAGTATCTTCTTAGGGTAATATTAAATTTTATGAAAATAATTAAAAAGCTGGGTTTCAGAGTTAAAAACTTCAAATATGTTGCTATGTTATCAATTGGTTATGAGAGGATTCTGTATAACATTGGGGAATATTAGATTTGCAATAGGGCCCTGAATGTCAATGCAATATAAAACTTGCAACTCTTGGTTTTTAACGTTAATATAATAGAGTGACACGGTTAAATTTTTTGTCAATAGCTTGGGAGCAATGAAGAGGCTCATCTTGGCTGCTTGACCTGAAACTGAGTAACTGAACTGTATCTTCCTGGTCAGTCCTGGTTCTATATGAGTGTTCTAAGCAAAGCTAGGGAAAGGAAGATTTGTATATTGTTTCTCTGTATTTTCATGTCAGCTGTCATAGAAATTAATCTTGTAATGGACCTCTAATCTTCACATCCTAAGTAATCCTTAGATGGTGGGGATCTTGAAAGACTCTTTCCTCTTCTCTAAGTAGTATCTCACAAGAGGAGGAATGACATCATGATGACCCTTAATTAAAGAATAAAAATTGTTGCTTATTTTAGCAGAATATTGCTAATTGTTAAACACCATCCACTTCAAATGTAAAACTGTTAAGTGAAACCAAAACAAGAGAAGCAGTTGTAAAATTTCGACTCAGCCCTAGAAGTGAAACAGGTGACTGATCCAACCACGTAATGGTAAGTTCTCTCTATTTGAGGGTCAAAGGAAGGATTCTGTTTAGGCTGACCTAGGCATCTTTCCCATTTTCTTGGTTTCAAAAGCAAGACAAAATTTAAAAGTCAGTAGAGGTGGATTTTGTTCCTCAAGATTATGGTTTCAGTAAACTTATTGTGAAGATATGTATAAATGGAAACACCATAGAAGATATTTAATACAATCATGTAACATAACTTTCCTTCAGATAAACTGTGAGCTTACCTATGAAAGTAAATTTCCATCAATAGCCATAGATATGATTGTGAAAATCCAAGAAACCACAACAAATACCCAACATTCCCCTCAAATAAACAGCCAAACAACCAGACAAACTAAAATCAAATCCACATTTCCACTGTATCTTTGCTTGCAGTAACTAAAAATTTAGACTGAAATATTCCATGAAAGATATTGACTGTAATTGACTATAGATATAGAAACTTTTGAAGAACACTGAGTTAAAATACTTCCATTAGTGAGTTAAAATACTGTTTTGGAAAAAAATTTAAAAAAAAAGATTAGAGAAAAATCTGTTTTCCTTCTGTATAATTTAACCTGACAAAACTGACTTTTCTCTAGGCTCATGTGTCTTATCATAGTGATAAGGATACCTGTTGTCATTCTGAATATCTTATTAAGCAAATAGTTCTACACAAAATGGAGAGAGAATCAAATCAGCCAACCATCTGACAATATGGAAAATATCTTTGAACAATGATTATAAGATCCTTGCTGAACTTTTTCACAGCAATATGTTGCATGGCTATGCTGGGCTCCATGTGTAGCAGAAGTAGTGACACTTCCAGTGCCAGATCAATATAATAGAAGTTGGAATGTTGAGTTGCAGATTGTGTTTTTACCTTTGCCAGTTATGTAGTATTTGAGTGTGGGGAGTTGGGTACCCTTAAATTATGGTAGGATGCTCAGCAAAAATGTATACATTTAATTTTGAGTTTAGGTTTGGTAGTGGTTCTTTTTAGGTTGATTTTTGGTTTGTTTGGTGTTTGGTTTCTTTGTGCTTTTTTATGGTTTTTGGGTTTGGTTGGTTGGTTGGTTTGTTTTGTTGTTTTTTTGTTGTGGGGTTTTGGGGGGGGTTTTTTTGTTTGGTTTTTTTTTTATTTTTTTTTTTAATTGATATTTGGGATTTTTTTCAATTGTTCCAGGAAGGTGTCTAGTTTAGGACACCATCCAAATTCTGGCGGACTTCAGAGACTCTGGCTCAGACCCAAGATGTCTGCTCTATATACCTGTTAATCTACTCTGTTTTCTTTGCAACAGTCCCTGTTGAAATACTTTTAGAATGAGGGTTTGTGCCATTCAGAGGGTTCATTCACTGCACTGCTAGACATCTTTTAAAGATGAAATTCATTTGGTGCTTTGCTACCTACAACCCTAACCCAGCCTGTAGTAAATACAGACTATTGAACATATGCTTTCCTGGCTAGCAGTCAGACTTCTTTAGCAGAGATTCTTTTATTCATACCCTCCCTTTTGAGCTAATGGAATAGTGACAACATGTTTTCTAAAGAAAACCTGTGTATGAGAAAATTGCTTAGACATGCGTAATCTTTTTTCAAGAAGCTGTCAAGGATTTGTATTGATGCTTGATGGTATGTTATTAACATGCTTACAAAAATAATTTAAAGGCAGTAGAGCAGAGTTGTTTATACTATTTGTGGTAATATTACCATTACTAATTACATTATATTGTAATACTCACTGATATAAATCAACTGCTGTCAATGAAAGGATTAGTGTGGGATGGTATAACAAGCCAAGATTTTAGACCATTGAGTTCAGTTTGGCATTATCTTGTTGAAAAATGTTTTTCATCTTCCTCTTTAATGTGTATGAAACATTTTTGCTATGCAGATTGCTGCAAATACAGCATTATTTTATTGACATCTGCCTTCAGTTTAGGTCTGGCATTTGTGGAATTATAAAAATTTTAAAGAGCTTGAAGATGATATGGCTTTTTTAAAAATGGTAGGTCATGTTTTTGAAAAAACACAAAAGGGAAGGAGTTGTTTATTTTTTTCTCTGTATGGAAGGAGTGGATGACAGATAAAACAGCTTAGGGTATCAGTCAGCCTTTAACTCATTAGTCAAGCAAACCTGTTAATTTCATTATTTATGTAATCAGTTAAACCTCAACTCAACCCCTTCCTTCCATCCAGTACTAACATCAATATCAGACTTTATAGAAACAAGATATATGAAGAAATTAATAAGAATGTCTGTAACAATGTAGGTTCTTTATGTAAATCTTGACAAACTATATTTTTTCAGTTTGTGAGAGGGAAAGCTACTAACAGTGAGTTCAGTCAGTTGTATCCTAGGCATTGTAATCAGGGTAGCTTCTGAAATTTCTTTCAAGCATTGCTTTGTTTCTTTGATATCCTGGTGTGGTCTTCATTAGGACTATTTTATCACTATTCTTTATAGTGAGAAAAATAAACTGATTATGTTTATCTCCTTCTGACTATTGTCAGAATTCTCCGTATCTTTTGAATGGCAGCAGTAATTAACTGTGTCCTCTTCCTCAGTGGGAAGGCTGCTGCTCCCTTCTTCATAAAAGAGAATTGATGTGCTACCTGTGCAAGTCTTTACCCAGAAGTCTCCTGTTTAGTCCCAGCATGGATTTGAGATTATTGACTTAATAGAATTGGAGTCAAAACATTAAATTGCGGGGAAAAAATGTATATGTTGAACTATAGTTCAAATTTCAAAGTTGAATCACATCCACTTTTAGGATTTTAGTAAAATGTAGCTTTTCTTGACTAAGAGTCTTTCCACCATACTAGAGTTCTCTTGTGAGAAGTTGTTGGGGGTTAGATTTGTTTTCTTTCCCTATAGAATTTTTTTCCCACAAAGCCGCTAGGAGACTAATTGCTGGGTACTTATGGGTGCTTGGCCGAAACAATACAACCGGCCAGGAAAGCTTAGCACCGGGGCTACACCTTTCTTTTTGGTCTCTGAGAGTTTTTTCTCTCCGAGGGAAAAAGGTGATANTTTGGTACATCCCATCCAACAGCCAGGGGTTTTCCACTGTCCCAGCTTGGTGCTGAAGCACCAAGGGAGCCCTGCACCAAGACCAGACTGCCCTGGGCTTTTGTGAAACAAAAGCCTCTCGAGGTTCCTGGTTTTGTTTATCATTAATGCTGTAGTTGTTGTTTGTTTGCCTTGTTGTACATACTAGTAAAGAGCTGTTATTCCTATCCCCATATCTTTGCCTGAGAGCCGACTTAATATCAAAGTTTTAATAATTCGGAGGGAGGGGGTTTGAATTCTCCATTCCAAAGGAAGGTCTTGCCCTCCCTAGCAGACACCTGTCTTTCAAACCCACACAGAAGTAAAGGACTGTCCTTTGCATACACTGCCTTAGAGAGAAAATTAGGAAGGGGGAGTTCTCCTTTTAAAGAAAGAGTTTATACTTTTTTTGTTGTTGTTGTTGGTTGGTAGGTTTTTCTGCTTTTGTTTTTAGCATATTTTCACTTACCATTTAGAAATCCCTGGAGAGCATAAAAAATGTGCTCATTTTTTTTCCTTTCTTTTTTTCCTATCACATATTTTTTAATAACTTAATGCTATGGCTCCTGAACCAATCTGTCCCCTGAATGTTGTTGGGGGTGTGTTCATACAACTGACCTTTCGGCAGTTTCACTTGAAAAAAGTTTCACAGCCATGGGAGGTAATACATAGGAATTTATCATCCACTTTTTCCAAAATGTACCCACAGAACTGGTGCAGTGCAATGAACAAGAATGCAAAGAGCCAGTCATTGTTGGTCAGGTAGTGGTTTGGATCTTAGAACTTTTTGACCTTAGCGTTACCAGTAAATAGTTTACTTGAGTTTTTTCTTTGATAAATCACATCTACAATGAGCTAAATTTAAACCACTAATTTATTTCATGTAGGGATAATCCACATAAGCCTAAATCGTGGTCATCTTGTTTCCTGTTTCTCAGGAACCACACATTATTCTTTGTCTTACTTACCCTATCTTTCCTTTGCTCTTGATATGAGGGTAGAAGACTTCACAGACAATAATTTAGGCAACACTGGAGAAACAAGCAACCACAATAATTTGATATTTTTTGAATGATAATTCAATATTTTATGGCTGAAATCAGTTATAAACTCTAATCATTAACAGTCAGTCCAGATCCATTTAAGTCATAAAGATATGCACTGTACTAGAGATACCAAGAGGTATTTAGTTAATAATTGGATTATGCATGGATTGCATCTAGATGTCTCTATTCAAAATAAGAGAAGACTTCTGCAGGAATTGTATATTCAGTACCTTACATGTGATAAAGTTTTACATCTGTCAAGTGGTCTCACATCAGGAGATCAGCATTAATTAGACATCACATAGACAATAAGTAGGAGAGACCAATGAATTCACTGTAAAATATGAAAGGTGAACTTGATCTTATGTTTGCACGGTCTTTGCAGTGTTAGTTCTTCCTTACATCTCATTTTAACCATTACTAGTCAAGTATGAGTGACTTTATTTGACAAAAACCTGGGATAAAGGCAGGGGGTATAGGTCTGTGAGGAAATGGTGGCTAGGAGATGTAATTCTTATCAGTAAAATTTTTGATAGTTTAAGTATTGCAAATACCGAAATGTGTGGAGGAATGCACATACTTTGGGAATCAAAACTGAATTATGAAGCTTTCTTCTGATGAGGTAGAATTTCTCTGTCATCTCCAAAACATTTGTATTGCTAGATTTTCTGTGTTCTATATTCTTTGCTAACACCAGAATAAATAGTTTCTAGACTGAGTTTAAAAGAAAAAAAGGAAAAAGGCAGTGAAAAATGTAGTTCAATTCTTTATCTGACAAAATGTTCCTTTTTCTTTCTAAAAACATACTTAATTTCTCACACAGGAAAATAATTGCACATCTTGTGAACCTGTTAGTTCTAACACTGTTATATTCATACTTTAATTATTCTTCATTCTTTTTAAAAAAAATAACAATTTGCCTTTTAAGGTTTTAATTTACGTCCTTCAGGAGTGACTGTTCCTGTGCAGGATTTTTTGTTGACTTCATTTTTCAAAATATGCAGAATTTCTTATCTTTGTAAATTATGTGGTTGCTGCTATTTTTTCTGTTGTTTTTTTTTTACTTCTTCCATGATGAGCAGCCATCACCAGTAGGTTGCATCACCAATATTAGCAGTATTTTTCTGTGTGCTTTCAAGTACTGTTAATTGTACCATACTTTTAAACATAAAGAGCTGTAGGCAAAAGAATACTGAAGTAAATTTAAACCTGGCCAGCTGTCAAAGAAGAGAACCCATTGAGTTAATCTGGTACTGCATTTTCAATTAAGTGTTTACTGTGGAGGTACTTTATGTACATATATTAATGAGTCAAAGTGCAAATCACTTCATCATTCTTATTTATCCTTCTTTCTGTCATCTGCTGAATCTTTTATTTCTTCAATACAATTAAAAGATCAGAAGTTCATTATGCTTAAATTTCTCATGAATGAAGGTAATGTTACAGAATCTTCACAGATACTACAGAGTCCTCACAGGAAGATGTAATTCTATGTAAGGATCCATAGAGAATTGTATCATTCCTAGACTGTATGTTGGTGTAGTACAGTCACTCTCAGGCTCTCTAAATAAACAATTAAACCCCGTGGTGTCTCAACAGTTTTCCCATCTATGTGCACATTACTGTGCCATTGAAGACAAAAAAAAAAAAAAAAAGAAAAAAAAAAGGAGATTATCCTTGCTAAGGCCTATTAATGATCAGCCATAAATGAGTGTCATAATTTTTCTTAGGACAATATTAATACCACATTATTTGACTGGTGACAGTGGATCTTACTTTTATTTTTATGCAGGAACTTTCTATTCTATTTCAGTGGGAGAAAACTGAGGGGTGGTGTATCAATGCTACTGTATCAAAGCCATAATAACAGTAAATTCCTTTGAATACAGATTTTTTTGCTAGATTGTGTTGCAAAATGAATTTTGCAAAATGAAGTGGTTTATTACTTGAGGCATACAACTAATGATTTAATTTTATTCCTCTTAGGCATATCAGACATATGTTCCAGGTTGTGTGAGCCTCAATAGGAGAAACAGACATTGAACCATAATCCCTTAACTCCTGTTTTGCTGGGAGTGAGACACAGGACTGTTCAGAGTCCCTTATGTTTTTTTTCTATTAGTTTCAGGGAGGTTTGATTAAAAAATTTGTGTACGTGCATTTCATTTGTGTAATTCTGACAGCCTGACTTCCACAGGCAATTGTGTAATTTAGACAGCTTAACTTCCACCGGCGCTGTCACAACATCTGTCAGAACTGTTAAAAGAGGCCAGAATTAAGTATTAGGTGTCCAGGTAACCAAGGTTCTTCAGAATCAAGGTTTTACTTGTGAAATTGAGCTAATTTTTGAGGATAACAAAGTGCAGCAGGCTCTCTTCCTGAGGCAAGATTATGATTTCTAGTGTCTGTATGTTTTAATGTATGATCCTAGTGGAAAAGGAGTGGAAAAAGCTTAAGAAGTTTGATTAATGGAAGTAGCTTAGAAAGAGCTAAGTATGAGGACTGATCTCAGAGCTCTTAGGCTGGAAAAAATGTCCCATTAATTTTAGTGGGAGTTTTGACTGCACAAGGACTTTCAAGATCAAGTGCTTTCTTGTTCATTAAAGGATAGAAGGTAATTAGAAATAAAGTGCAGAAAAAATTTATGTAGTCCTGCTTTTGTCAGCTGAAAAAATCCATATTATTGTAGGAGTTTTAGGCTAATCTTCTCTTTCTCTTTCTTGCATAAAATGATGACACAGTAGGTTGTTTTCATTACTTTTAGAGGTCTCTGCTTCTTTCTTTTCATTTTATTGGGAAAAAAGCAATTGGCAAGTTTTTTCTGTTATCTTCTTTGCTGTTGGATTGCAATCTCAGCTTTGATGCTGACTTTGTCATATCCTTCTTCCATCCAAACTGTTTAGCTCAAGGTATTCCCAAAAAATTTTTGTTTGTAAATGTGGGATGATAAATGAAATAAAAAGCAAGTGTGCATTTTGGTTGAAAGATTTTGCTGATATTAGCTCATGAAATAGAGAAACAGTTAGGAAGCAAAAGGTAAAACTGTACTAAGTGTTGCAGAAACAAATCTTGCTGTTTTATAACACCTTCAATTTTGTTGACTTTTGAACACCTTTTAGGGAAGCCATATATTCTTAAGACCTTATGAACCCAACCCCATATTTTAAATGTATGGCAGTCATGAGCCATTGTAGGAATCATGATTTAAGATTGCCAGCTGATAAGTACTTACTACACTGACCCCAAGTACAAGGGATTCATCTCCTGTTAGAACTTCATTCTTTGGAATACTTAAAAATGAGATTTATTTTACTCTTTTTTTGCAACTACTTTTTTCCTCTCCTCTGTATCAAAACCTTTTTTTTTTCCTTCAGCCTCAAGCTGTAATTTATTTGTGTGAAGAGTATGGTCCAAATTTAATTGTGGTTAGAATTGCCACTGGAAGACTGAGAGTAGGGGTTGCTTTCTATACAACTTCCTACGAGGTGCTGGTGCACACAGGGAAGCTGTAAGAAAGGATGGTGATATTGTGAATCTGTTGCTTCTCTGGTTCTCTTTCGTGTCTCTGCAATATGTAATGATCTTAGCCATTCCCAAAAGCATGGAAAAGTGAGAGAGACATATTTCACTTCTGATGTAGCTGTAGCCTGCTTTTTTATAGAAAAAAGGCATCGTGTTTTATGATGCCATGAATTTGTCTTTTCAATCTGCAAATTGTTACATGAATGAGATTTTATTCCTGCTCATTCCTGTTTTATTTTGTTTGTCTCCCTAAGCTTTCAACTAGCTAAGGGAGAGGAGAAACATTTATTATTTGTGATAGAAATTTGTCTTGTAATTCCTTGCCAATTCTTTTCAGGAAACTACTTATTATATCTGCAAAAATGACTTTCTGTAAAGGTGACTTTCTAACTAGTAGGGAAGTATTAAGTAATATGGAGCATGTTCATCACTTTATTAAAGTGGATACAACTAGTCAATATACATTCTAAGAGAGAGCTTGGTCCACTGGGACTCCTTCTTTGCCTTTTAGTCAATTTAATTCCATTGCCTTTGGGTGAATTGCTCTTCATTTGTACTCATGTAAATGAGGAAACAATCATATGTAAAACATCACAGAAGATACGGGCAGATTTTAGAATGAGGCGTTCCCAGTGGCTTTACCTTATTGTTAAACTCTCCCTATTAATCTCCATGGATCATATAAGTACCTTTCCATGCAGAGTGCTAAGACTGAGTAACATTTCTGCTTGTGTAAGACCAAATAACATTTCTGGTTGTGTAAAGCATTTTAGTTTTGGGTTTTGTGGATTAGGTTGTTTTGTGGGGTTTTTTCCCAATTAAAATTTTAGATGACAAAAAGGGACTTCCTGAAGTTAGTTGGAAATGTGACTTCAGATATGAGAGGAGAATACTTTTGGTAGATAAAATACTTAAGATGACTTTCTGCTTTCAAGAGGATTTCTTGAAAAAGCTTTCACAACTGTGATACAATTCTCCAAGAATGCAGAACTTTTGTAAGATATCCAAGGTACCTGTTGGGAGTACTTTGGAAGAGACGTGTTTTCCATTGCAAGTGAAAGTACTATTTGATGTAAAGTGTTCTGAGGATTATGCTCACTATAGGGTGGTAAAGGAGTGGATAAACCACTCTGTACAGAATACTAATGTTTTCTGAATATGAGGCACAGAGTGCTTGTTTGTAATTTGGGCATATTACTCTACAGAGAATGGATTTGAAATTGTCCGACTTTCTGAAAACATTAGTCTTAATGTAATGTTCTCTCTCTGGGAAGCTTTCTTTTCCCAAATAAAATAGAACAGTGCAAAGGCCTGATGCTGTGTTGGTTGCTGACTTTCTGACTGTCTTTCCAAATGCATGTGTTGTTTTGGCTTAGATAGTCCAGAACTACGGTGGTAGTTTTCTGTTTTGGGTTTAAATAAGAACATCAGTTCCTCTCGGAATAGGCAGATTTGATGGTTCTGAAAACTTAGTAACCTACTGAACTTTCCCTCCACTGTTCTGTTCTCTTACAGTCATATACATGCAGTCTTTATGACTCTAGTCCTCGGAGACCTGATATTTTGGGGTGTGTGAGTATTATACTCAGGAGGGACCCTGAAGTAGTACATAGTGCTATTTATATTCAGCAGTTAGTAACAGAGCATGAGCATCCATTAATGCTCCCACATTAAACACAGCTTTAACGGCAATTTCAAAGATCTGCTGGTTTTGCTTTTTCGAGTCTCAAGGCTGATTAATAACATCTTAATAAAAAGCCTAATAGTGCATTAAACTAAAAAAGGAGAAAAGTTTTTTTAATATGATACAACTTGGTAGTTCACCAAACAGAACAATAAAAACCCATCTGAAAATCTGTTGCCTGACTACAACAAAATGTTCAACAATCAGCTTTCAGAAACCACACCAATGTTTGATGTAGCATTTTAAATTTTACCACCCATATGTTTGGTAACAATAGGATATGGCCTATGAAGTTTGTGAACCCTTATAAAAAGTTATTTATCTGTGTTCAGTAGAAATTTACTCACATTTTGCTTTCTACAGTACCAATATTGGGCCATTTGGGGAGGCGGGTGATCTGAAGATCTGTAGTAAGAATGACACATCTTTTTTATTTAAATATTATTGCTTTTTAGGCACTGAATTTTGGAGATATGCCGAAGTACTTGTGGGAGATTTGGGTACCTGACAAACCATGGGTGGTAAGATATAAGATCCACTGCGATAAATAAAATAAGCATTTAATTTTAAGATAGGTATTTTTGGGCCCTGCTGTCACTGAATTAAATGGACCAAACTCCTGTAGGGCTCATAAGAAGTGCAGTACCGCAAATGTATACAAGTGTGTTTTCATTCTTTTCAATATTGTCACACTGGTGCAAAGTTGAAGTAATGCCTGTAGTGAACTAGAACTGTGTGGTATCTGACAGGATGAAGGGAGAATTTTTTAGCTGAAGTTCATAATAAGGCCATTTCTCTTATTTTACTCAGACAGGTGAGTTGTTGGCTGCTGCCACTCAGAGCAATTAATGGCTCAGAGCTAGACCTACTCCCTTCTCCAGGCATCCTCTTGAAAGTCTTGTTTAACACTTAGTTCTGGACTCCAACCCAGTAAGCCAGGGAAAATAACAATCTCCTTTTAAGCATCATGTGGACTTCTCAGAAAATGAGTCTGGCAGATGCTGTCTGTCCTCCACTATCAGAGTCAGGAATCAGAGAAGATCAAGAGTTCAATGCTTTGGTTTTTAAAGCCCTACATTAAGGAAGAGCCATGATCTGTCCTGATATGTTCTTTTTTTATTATTTATTTTTCCCAGAAATGCAGTCTAATCCATCATTTTCCACGCTGGATTTTTGTGCAAAATAAAGGACTGTAGAATCTGTTCACTATACGTATTTTTTAGGAGAGTCTCTTTGAAACTAATTCCAGAAAATTCCATGTAGAAGCTCAGAAATTTCTAGTGTTTTAAAGGCTGAAAGCAATAAATTAAATTTAAATTTAGTTGCACCTTATTATATATTTAGTTACATTTGTTCAACTATTTAAACTATAAATTTACAGTACAATGTTATTTCCTTTTTAATATAGGCCTTGTTCCCCAAAACTAACACTTTTTGGCACTTCCTTTAAGCTATATCAGAAGAAAATTTCCTGGAAACTGGAGTTTCCTATATCAGCTTATAAATTTAAAACTACATTTCCTAACTACCTACGGGGTGTTTGAATTTTTAGCCTTAATAGTAGGATATATTAGCTTAAGTGTAGGAATTTCAGAAATAAGGGGATTGCTTTAATTTTTTGAGTGTAAAATATTCTAAATAAACTTCGTTGGCTATCTATTATTAGTGTAGTATAAAATTGATCTAGATTAAAATCCCCTACATATCTATCTATCTCCTTTCTAATTATAGAGAATGTAATGATTACAAATTAATTGATTACCACAAGAATTTTGAAGGAAATTTTCAGTAAAATAAAGGCATTAGACACAGTTGAAGACAAGTAATCTAAAGTAAATAGAGTAGTAAGTGAGATTCACAGTTGAACTAGATGATCATTGTAGGTCTTTTCCAATTAGAATATTTTACCCCATTCTATTTAGAGCCCAACACTATAAATCTAAAAAACTAAAACTAAAACTAGCTTATAGCCATTTCTAAATTCTTTTTATGGGAATAGATAATGGTTGGATGTGACTGAGATGGATTCAGGCAATGGAACACCATGTGAAACACATGCACATAGGTTCTTAGCTCAGGTTTGGTATATCTCCTTTTGTATTGGTCCTGAGTGCAGTGTTTTAGTAGAAGCTGTCAAGCCTAGTATTTTATTTCATTGCATATTATTTTAAAATAAAGAGTTGTAGTGTACTGGTTTATTTAGATGTAAGGGCAATATATATGTAATGCTTCATGATCAAGTCCATTTTTGAGGGAAAATTACTCTATACATCACAATTTAAAAGCTGATGTCTTAAGGGCCACAGATATTAGGGAAATGTATGTTAGGAAGGTAGGTGTTAATTATCAGAAAGTAAGCACTAAAGAAACTAAACAGGAAGAAAGTTCTAAGATTTTAATCTAATTTCTGGAATATTTTATGTAACGCTCTCAGCCTTTCCCTAAGAATTTTCTTTGTCAGACAATTTTTTTTCAGCTAGGTTCGATATTTCAATAGATTAAAAAAAATGAGTGAAATATTTCCGTTTTTTGCCCTAGGTTTAAAAAAACAGAAAAAAATATTCTCTTTACTCTACTAGATGATATTGGACATAAAAACCTTTTTTTTTGATAGCTGACAATGATAGCCTGTCTGACCAGTTTAATTAAGGCTTCTTTTTTATGCCTGTGAATGTTAGGCTTTGAAAAAATCCTCCAAGTGCTTTACTTATGTAAAGCACTTTAGGTGTTCTAATATATTTTTATCATTTTAATACTGATAGGTGTTCACAGTCTGAGAAATATCTAAGTAGTGTTGATGATCTCTAGAGTGAATGAGGACTGCTCATTTTGAATGCATTTTTGAGTATGAGTAAAGTTGTCTTGCATTCTTGGTTTTTTTTTAAAAAAACAGCTTTACCTTGACTATTTTGCACATCTAAATAGTACTTATACAGCCTCTTTCAAAAGGATTATTGGCAAAGTAAATCTCCATTAACATTGTATCTAATGGAATAAAATAAAAAGAGCATTAAAACAAGTTTCCATCCTAATGGATTTTCTATTTCTTGGAGTTCAATTTCAGCCATTTCAGCCTTTAATATTTGTGGTAGATGGTCCTAAATACCAGATGCTGAAGCTCTTATGTGAGTGTCTCATATAGGTGGTAAGCAGCAGTGCAGACAGCATGATTTTGTGGGGAAACTGGGCTGGGGTGGGATGGATGCAGGGATGGAGGTACAGAACTCCATGATGAATAATCTAAAATGTATTTAGGATGTGGGAGAGATGAGAGGACGTGTATAGCACTTTGTCTTTTAATAAGCCTGTTCTACACATTCACACACGCACATGCGCACGTGTACAGACACACAGCAGTTAAAGCTGCATTTCCTTCAGCCCTATTAAAACCAGCATACAGGGGTACAGGACACAGACTCCAACTGCACGTCCTGGCTGTCGACTGGACTCTTATGAGTGTGGTTCCAGCTTAGTCTTTTTTGGGATGCTGGATGCCCATGGATGTGTTCATGCACGAGGAGCTAGTGTCCTAACTGTCTGTGGATTTATAAATCATACTGTTTGGTGTAAGCCACTATAAAGCAAAGCAGTGAGCTTGTGGCCCTACTTGTCATGTGGCTTCAGGCCAATGTCCTTGATGTCATCCATATGTAAGGCCAACTAGCAATTGTCATGGAGGTTATTACCCCTCTGTTTTCCCAACCCAAATCTGTTTCAAAGTGTGAAGTCAGCAGCAATTATGTAACAGAGTTCAGGTAGAGCAGCTTTGTCTTGCATCTCATACAAGGTTAATTTTGTTATTTGCAGATGGGCATTTGTAGTCGTGGTTCCATTTATCTAAGCTGTGCGTTTGGGTGGATTCATATCTTGTGCCATGTAATCAAAACAATCCCCTCTAAGAGTATAATGGTACTTTGGCACTGACACCATTAACATCTGTTCATTGGGGGTGGAAATACTGCTTCCCACCCGAACATGTTAATACACAAATCTGGGAGTTATGATTGTATAAGAAGGAGGAAAGAAAACAGATCAAAGGCAGAAATGGAAGGAAGGTTTGTGGAGGATATAATATGGGCATGAATCTTGTGACTGAGCTTGACCTAAATTAACAGAATCTCTTTTTGAGAAAGAGATGCAGACTCTAGGAAATCGGCTAAGGTTAAAGGAAAGAATCCAAGACTATTCAGATTTCTCACTTGACTATGTACCGCATAAATTACTTGATTTCCAAGCAATAGGTTGTGGAGGAATATTTTTTTCTCCTGGAAAACACACAAACAAGCAAACAAAACCCCCACAACAACAAAGCAAAAACAACAAAACAAAACCCCAACTTTTTCCGTGCTGTTCAAGCTAGATGACAATAACTATTTCACTCAGGATTCCGAGAAATTGAATGTTCTGTACATTTCTATTTTTGGAGTTTGTGTATACAGATATTGTTATTAAGTTTGTAGAAGTTTTCACTGTTTTTATTCTGTTCTGATGATAAATTTTTATGCCTATTAACTGGTAAAGGAAGTACTTTAAATTGGATATAATTCAGAAATGTTGGACAAACAGAAATCTTTTTTGTAATTAGATTTTAGTGTGTCTTTGTTTTCAAAGTAAGCTTCTTTGCAGTTGAGAATTGTCATTAAAATTACTTGGGAAATAGCTCTTTCAAATGCATCTAAATAGGTGCTGGTCAATGAGGCACTGCTATTATGTCTCAAATGTGAGGTGAAACTAATTTATCAGGTTTATATAAAAATCAGGCTTATATAAAAGTGAATATCTACATATATATCTTGACTTCACTTCTTTCCCTAATTGGTAACATGCACCATACGATTCTCATTTTTGATTCACCCCATTGGTGTCTGCACCTCCCCTTAGGGATTCAAGCTGTTATCCTCTCCTGCTGTAATTGAAATCAAACTTGTTGCAGTCTGTAATTGATAGTGAATCTAACAATCTAATGTTTTATATGAGACAGATGCACAGCAGAAGCGCATGAAGCAGCATATGGAAAAGCAAGTGCCCTACTGGGGTGAAGATAGATCCATTCTTGTTTTGTTAAACAATATTCCAATACTTTGATCAACTAGCTCTCCTACATTTTAGTAAGTTAAAGATATGTGTAGAATATTTGGAATATATGCTCTAATGTGCATACTATTAATATGCATTAATAGAAACAGTTAGACCACATCTTTCAGTCCTCAAGAAGAACTGTATTTCCAGACTCCTATATTTGCTTTACCTACTCTTTTCTCTTGAGCTGTTGAAGAAAAGTATTCTAGTTTCTGCCTCATTGTTGTTATGACAGATCTAATGGTTCATAAGGGAATGTAATCTAGACATTCTCTCTCACTCTTGTTTTAGCATCTAGTGTAAATCATAATCTTGTATAAGGAATGCATCTTTTTGTCTCTAGGTGAGGACATTTGCTAAGACTCTGCCATTGGAAGCAAAATGCTGCTATCAGCAATATATAACATATTCCTGTTTTTCTTTCTCTCTTTAGTCATATAATACTTCCATTCTTAGTGAATAAAATAATAAGATGTTTCTAAGTATTATCCTATATCTCCCTTTCTCTCTCACTCTCTCTGGTATATAAGGGATAAGAGAGCTAGTCATGAATGTTATATTAAAAGTAATACTTTAATATTTTAAAACATGTGGGGTTTCCTTTGCTTTTTCTCTTCCCTCTCCATTGTGGATCTACTCTAATTTCTACACTTGGAAGGTTGTATAGTTTTAATAACATTCTTCTATTTCTAGCTTCTCTTCGTGACACAACATACTGTAATTAAATATAGAACTAAAAAGAAGTTGTAGGTTAATAATAACCGTGTTTGCTGATGGATTTCTTGAGATATTTTGAGGCATATTTTCCTAGCAGAAATAATGTAATAGTCGCCTTTGTGGATTTCCTCATATCTAGTTTTGAAAGGAGCCTCACATGTTCCTCCCAGTGCTACTGATAACAAGCTGTTATCAGCACATCTGAGTCAAACAGACTAAAGCTTTGAGCTATTGCATCTGTAACTAAGGTTGAAGACCAGGCTTAAGTCAAAAATTGGACTTATTATGTGATGCTTCTGACCCTAAAGATGTTGTCCTGTGTAAAGTTTAGCAGGATTTCTCCTGGGGTAGCAAAATTCCTTTAGGTATATCTAAATAAACATTAGCTTTCTGGTGAATACTTATAAAGAGATTTAGAGGAAAGATAGTTATTCTTTAACTCCTCAGATAATACCTGGTTTCTCAGGCATCTGAGAAAAAAAAATAGAAGAAGAATTAACTTCTCTACTCTGTTCACAAACACAGTGGAGATTATTCTCATTAAATATTTATCCATCATGGGGGAGGAAGAGAGTTGAGTAATCAAACCATTGGTGTTAATTTAAATGTCAAACCACAATTAGAGAAAACATCCTTATAATCAAGTTTTATTGTGGTTTCCCACTCTGTGCTCTGAAAATATCGTTCACTCAAGGATTTCTACTCTGAGGGAAGAGAGGAAAGTCCAATATGGATTTTACTCAAATTTCCTGAACTTTTTTCTCTTTTTGAAAATTCCATAAGCTTTCTGTGACTCAGTAATCCCTTCACAAGGTTAACTTGAGACTGTTATTTCTTGCACATAGATTTTCCTTCAACTTGATCAGTCCCTATCCTGAAATGATTCTATTTTCCATTTCTGCATTTGAGGCACCTGTGGACAATTTATCCAGCTTGTCAAGCTTTCTCTGAATAGGAGTGCAAACTTCCATCATGCAGAGCACTTTCCACCAGCTTGGTGTCATTTGCAAACTTTCAGATGACACCCTCTGCCTCATGATCCAGTTCATTAATGAAAGCATCAGTTCCAAAGGCATCATTAGCCCCAATAACTATCCCTATAAACAAGATGCCATTGGAACCATTTGAACCTGGCAGTCCAAACAATTTTTCCAGGCACCTGGTAGTGCCTAGAAAACATATTTTCACCAATTTATTAGTGCAGATAAAATAAAATATTTTAAAAAACCAAAACTGAGATCAAGGACTCTTTTTCACCAAGGCAATGATCTCATCACGGAAGACAGTCAGATTAGTCAAGCATGATTTGCCTTTGGTAAATGCATGTAAGATCTCCTCCTACTCTGTGCCTGGTGTAGTTTCCAGGAGGGATTTTTTGGGTACTGAGGCCTAGGCTGACTGACCTGCTGTTCCACCAACAATCGTCCTCCTTTTTTTCAAAAGTGGGCAAATTTTCCTGTCATCAGAAACCTACCCTAATGACTCAGACATTAATAAGGCCATGAACAGTGGCTGATGTCCCATATACTTAATTGGTTTGTGCCTCAGTGTTCTACTGGGAATAATTCTTGAGTCTCTGGCATAGGCTCAGGGGAGCTGGGAGGTTTGACACAGTCATTACCACTAGAAACTGAAGAAAAGAAGGCATCTCTTACCTCAATTTTTCCTTGTTCTTTGCCACAAGGTTCCCTAAAGTGAGAGTGATGGTCCCACATTTCCTTTATCCTTCTTTTGCTCATAGCATCACTTTCTTTTTTATGCATCATAGTCCTCACTAGTGTGAACTTTAAGGCAGTATTGGATTTTGTAATTCAGCTGAGCACTGTCAGGATTTCCCCGTTATCCACACTGACCTTATGCTGTGCTTTTTAGGCTTCCTGGGCCTCACACTGGACTTTTCCAGTGCTTTGAAGAAGTTGTCATTTATGATCAGTCAGCGCTCCTGAGCATCTTTATCCTCCAGAGCAGTCCCATTAGACCTCACCAAGCAGATCCCTAACAAGTTTGGATCTACTTTTCCAAAGTCTATGTTTGTAATTTTTTTTTTTTTTTTTTTTTTTTTTTTTTTTTTTTTTTTTTTGGTAATAGTTTCAGTTCTGCATATTCTGGTCAGTTTATCAGCCACTAGTACACTTCTTTTAAATAAAGCCAATTGATGATGTTGGCCAGAAGTCTCTTCAAATTTTAGTGCTCCACTATTTTGCCCTTTCAGAAGCTATTGGGAGATATTTTGTCTTCTCTGAGAACCACCCTTGTGGTTGTGAGGCTTCCCCAAATTTTATAAAAGAGCCTTCATTTCCTCTACTTGATCAATCAGTCTTTAGCAGACACTCGCCACTGCACCCAACCTGGTCTTGATCCATCAGCTCTGTCAGTTAATCACCTGCCCCAGTGCAAACCTCCATGAATTCAAACTGTCCATGTTCATAGAGTGCAACCTCTCCTACTCACTTGTCCTGTGGAGCCTGTATGAATTCCCTGTGATTTTTTTCAGCTCCACATGTGTTTGTGTACAGGCATTTGAGGTGAGCCCCCAAGCTGCACTGTGTTAACAGAGCATGATCCCAGTGTGTTATGCTTGTGCCTGACGTTTTCACTTCCTCCTATCCCTCTAAGTGTCAGATCACTTGCTCACCATCTCTAGATGTTTGAAATGCTTTTCACTAGATTAGTAAGCTTCTATGCAAGCCTCTCTTAAAGTCTGTGTCTTGGCCCACTTTATTAAATGTATCATGACAGACATATTTGGCATATATGTTTAATGTGTGCATACAGAATATCTATGCACAGATTTAGTATCTATTCATCCTTAAATACTGTATGAAAGTTCATGGAGAGAACAGATACTTTGTGTATATTGTTCTGCATTTGTGTACAGCGGGAGAAAGAGGAGAATGTAAGAAACTTCCTAAAGTACTGAATCATTATCTTTTTTATTTGATGTATTGCCTTCAGCTTTTTATCTCCTACACGACTTACTGGCAGTATTATCTTTCAATCTGATTTTTCAAATGGTACAATGTGTTTTTGGCTTTTTGAAGATCATTGAAATGAGAAACAGAAAACAGTCATACATATGCCTGGCTAATTTGCTGGTGATGATTTATTCCTCTTTGTAAAGAAAGTGTTGAAATGTTTTGGAAAGGCTGGTCCTGTATAAGGATTCAAAATGCAGGAGTTAAACAGACTGAATGTTCATATTCTTTTCTTCTAGAACTATAGTCATATATAAAATAAATTAAAAATCATCAGCATGTAGTATTCTAAACACATTTGACATGTAGTACTGAATCTTGCGATCAAAAGAAGACATTTTTACATACTCCCACAGATTTATTTCTTTAAAAGCTATTTTTCTTGGTGGAAAAAGGAAAAAAACCCACTTTTTTAATGCATTTGAATATTTTAAGGAAGTTATATCTATTATTTTATATTACTAAGATGTATATCTTTTCTGGTAAGTGGAGTGCAACAGAGGTTATCTAAGTGGGTATTTTTAATAGTATATTGTCATGAGAAGTCTCTTGGACATACCATTCTTTATGCTATTTTGTTTTCTTAAACCAATAATTAAGATTATAGGTGGGAGAGGTGAGGAAATATTAATGAGAACAGTTCTTCACAAGTTTTCTTCACCTGCCCCATGCCTAATAAAGTAAAATTACTTTCCATGCAAAAGGAAATTTTCTCAGTTACATCTGCCTTGGAGGAGGAGAGAATGTAAAAGAATACTCTGTTCCAGAATTCAAAGATTTTATGACCTAGTGTTAAATGCAAAGGTGAAGTAGGATAAAAATAGACTACAAATGTGATGCACAATAATAATTTTAATCTTTTATTGGGGGGGAGGGGGGACATTTCCTTTGCTTGAATATTATGTGTCAGAATTTTTTTTTCTGTTGATGTTCACTTGAGATGTTGTTTCTTAAATTCTTCTAAATATTGACTGTATTAGAGACCATGTAACATGCTTTATAGTATATTAAATGTCAGGCCACCCTGTGATTAGGCAATGGATTGAAGCATTAGTGCTTCATTGCCTGAAGCTGGAGTTTAAATATCTAGATTGTAGATACTTAACATCGCGTGTCTGAGCCTAGAGCTGCAACACAGCCTTCCAGTGCATACTGGTTTTGTTTCATTTAAGGTTTTTATGTTGTTTGTTTTGGCTTGTTGGGGTTTTTGTTTGTTTGTTTGGGTTGGTTTTGGTTTTGTTTTTTTGTGGGTTTAGGGTTTTTTTTGTTGTGGTTTGGGTTTTTTGTGCATGTGGTTTGGGTGTTTAAGTTGCGGTTGTTTTTTTTCCAAGTCATATCTAAGGATTTCTTAAAGAAGCTGGGAAAATTCTGCTTATAGATACCAAAACGGTGTATGGGTACCTATAGTTTTTGTGCATCTTTTTGTGCCATGTGACATCAGATAATGTCCTCAGCAAGACCTGTGAAAAACAGTCCACATGGTTGTCACTGAGGTCAGAATTCGGTAAGTTTCCAAATGCTGAAATTGAATAAGGACATGAAATGTCAGTATAGACTAGTTGGAGCATTTTTTGAGGATAAACAGAGGTGATACAGAAAATGTAATTCAGCACCATCTTCGTCAATGATTGAAGTAACACAGATAAGGACAACTTTATCCTGATTAAAGTCAGCAGACATTTGCCATTGACCTTCATAATGCTTCTGGATTTTACCCACTGTATGTGACTAAACTAGAAGTTGGCCAAGCAGGTGCCAGTTATTCTTCTCATCAGTAGAAATTTAGTCCATTCTGGGTAAAACCTTTGTTACTCTTTCTGTCATCGGTGAGATACATAGACATTACTTAAGACCTTTAAAAAGTTTTCCTCATTTATGATCATTCACCTGATTTGAGCAGAGAGGGATAAAACATTAGTAGTCACTTTAATAGCCTCTGAGGACTGAAAATATGAATAAGAAAGAGGTTTCATTTTTTTTTTTTTCCATGCAATATGTATCAGATTAATTGTTTCTGGTTTAGGATTAATGAGGCTTCATGGATAGGGATAAAGTGGATAAGCAGTCACTGATCTTTGCAGGAAAGAAATGGAAAGTATTTTATTCTGAAATGTTTCAACAGTGCTGAGTCTTTGAAATCAATTTTCTGGGTTTAATACAGTGCTGTTTCAAGCTGTCATATTTCTAATATACTGCAGCACTGTAAACCCTCACATTCTGGACCTTCCTTTAGAGGATTGGGTATATATACCTCGGTATGTGAATGTAGCAATCAGGAAATAGCACAAAGTGAAATGGCTGTTACTGCATGTTTTTCAGCTTTGCAATGTATTGCAGATCATAGGAATTTATTACAAGAGAGGGTTCTTAATTTTGGTTTGGAGTGTGGTTTTTATTATTTTTGTTTGTTTTTCTTTGTTTTCTATGTAGATGATCTTCACAATATTTTATTTTTCACTATACCCTTCCATTGTCAGAAACAATTTATCCATTAATAATTACCTCTCTCTCACTAAATAATTCCTTATCATATAATAAAAGAAATAATTGAATTTTTTCATACTCTCTCTATTTCTTCTCCTCCCAAAACCCAACCTGACCTCCAGCAACTTCTGTTAGGTTCAGAAACAGAGGCTTTAGAAAGATGAAAGCTGCCAAGTGTATTGGCTAGCAATTCATTTGTACACTTTTCAATTTATAGAACTGTCTCTCAGCCTCAGATTTTAATTTGGTGCTTTAGATGAAATCCTATTTGGGGAAATCAATGAGAAGTTAACCAAAGCCTAGGCAGCTGCAGTGGTTAGAAGTCGACAGCTTTGATTGCATGCCAAACTGACATCTAGGTTTAGTTTTTCTGTGTTACTTATTCCTCATTTTCCAACCTTTGCCATATCACATGACATTATCCTATCAAGCTTTGATACTGGTAGGGGAGAATTTGTGTGCTGAATGGAGCATTGCTTGTTACCTTATACTGAAATTTTACAGTGACAGTAATATCAAAGGAAAGAAAATATACAGCAGAAATAGATATTTAACATGATTTCTGACAATGTTTCAGCTGCTCTGCCTGTTGCTCTGATGCCTTTCACTGCTGATGATTTAAATCAGGGTGTTGATTAAATCATATCATTGGTTGAAGGTAAAAGGCCGAAAATGAATTTATACAACACAAAATGACACATATAAAAATATATTATTCATACTCACTGCAGACAAAATTAGTGTGGGTCAGTTCATGTTTTCCACACAATTTCTTTGCCCTTTTTGTGTTCTGAAATGTTTAAAATATTCCTGATAAACTAATATGGCCATTAAA
The DNA here is from genome assembly GCA_013397315.1 of Donacobius atricapilla. Classification (NCBI taxonomy): domain Eukaryota; kingdom Metazoa; phylum Chordata; class Aves; order Passeriformes; family Mimidae; genus Donacobius; species Donacobius atricapilla. Next base: position 366,229 of record WBMY01009768.1, on the reverse strand, counting down.
CTGAATGATGGCAATGAAATTAGGACAGATAAAATAACATGATATGAATTTCTCTCCCCCATCTTAGTAATGGATTTAAACACATAAATATACATTTAAATGTATGTATAGAATATATATACGTATAGAACACAAAAACTGCTGAGGAACACATTGAGGAACACAGCTTGGGGTGCAGCTGCAGTGGGAGCTACAGACTGAGGTCTGGGTAGGAGCTCAAGGCAAGAGGCCGTGAATTGCCCACCCTTTGCACAATGAAGGGCACGGGGACATGCGGACACAGCCAGGTGACCAGACACTCAGTGACAGCAGGAACCAAGGATTCCAGACTCTGTCAGGGTTGATAAGTGAGGGGGTAAAAGCCCAGCATTTCTTTTGTTCAGGGTGCCTCCTGTGAGGCACCAGCTTTGGCTATTTCTGTGTTACTCCACCATGAATAAATGACTTTATGGAACAAGACATCTGAGACTATGCCATGGGAAACCTGGGGTCAAGCCACTTGGGAGACCCGGTCTGGCTGTACAAGTGTGGTGTGTGGGAAGTTAAAAACTGAGTCACTGTAGCTGAAAAGGGGCTTTAGTCCCAGCAGCATCAGTCTGAGGTGGTGGCTGTGTGACTGAAGCACTGCCTCCTGAATAGTCAAACTGGGATGCTTCCTTAAGAGAACCAAAAAAAGACAATTCTCAGCTATAATGTTGTTTACCTATAGCCACATCTGTGAGCTATAATTATATATATTATTACTTGTGTAATAGGTAGTATGCAAAGGTCAGTTAGCAAAGTGAGTGAAGTGTATCAAGAAGTCAACATACTTGATAAAAGAACAAATGTTTTCTGTGAGCCTTATAGTGCCCATAGCCATTTTACCATGTAAATCCAGCTTCCAGATGTCCATGGTACTGAAAACCAGGCACTGTAAACAATGTCTAACAGAACAGCTTTTAATAGTATTACAGTGACAGAAATCAAAGGCTAGAGGGAAAAAAAAAAATAGAGACCATGATGCAGAGAGAAGGTGAGAGTGATGGGTCCCTGCTTAAGTCCTTCCTTACTTGTGTGAGGTCACTCATTGCAGCCATGGGTTAGGAAGTGGGAAGTGGAAAAAGCAACCAGCTTTGGATAATGCTGTTCCATCACAGGTACGGCTAACACTGAAAGCTCTTTCGGGGAACCTCTTACATCATACTTTTATTTTATCCAGTTGGCTGAATCTGTCCTGCTGAAAGTAGGCCTGAAGAAAGAGTAGGTGTTTGATCTTGCGCTGAATAAAGTCAATACAAAATTGGTTTTGACTTTAGTGGCACAAGTAATGTCCATAGAGAGAAACAATTTAAGCCCTTCCAGCATATTTAGAATATTTCCAATGTGAAATGGGAACTCGTAAACTGAAAGCTTACAGTTTTTAACCTAACCTTACTTTTTTGATGGGCCTTTTTAGGCAAACAAAGATTGCTTTGATATGTTATTATTCACTGTAAGGTTGGAGTTTAATAAAAAGTCAGGAGGAGTAAATGAGATCATCTTTCTGTATCTCTTTCTGTACTTTAAATACTACCTCAATATTAATTCCAGAGCATAAGGCCAGAGAATGATTTTCAAATGGTGGCCTATAAACTGCTAGAGACCTACTGTTTCAAAAATTTTGCCAAGGCTAACTAAGGAAACCCCAAGAGGTTAAGTTAATTATATTAATATTAAAATTATTCATTGTTGTCTATGATTACAGCTGGCCATGTCTTTTCCATATTGTCGTTAAAGAAGTTAACAACTGAAATCAAATACAGTATCAGTAAGAAGTGTTTCTTTGAGTTTTGGAGTTGGAGTCTCATTAAAATAACAAATCTCAAACTGACTCATGGGATTTCTTTCCTCAATTTTCTTTGGGCCGTCTTTTTCAGCAAGCTGAGGTAATTTTTTTTTTAGTCACCCTGTTATCTTCTTCCATTTTTCACTTTTTTTATAACAGTAGAATTCTTGTAAGCAGAAAACTATTTATATTTTTTCAAAGTAATAATTATTTTGGATGAGAATTTGTCTTTCCTCTATGGTTGGAAGTACACCTAAAAATAAAAACTGTGGGAGAGCAAATTCCCAGACATAGATTGAAGTTTAAACAGGTTATCATTTAAGTTGTGGATGTTAATTCAAGGGAAAAACCCCCAAATTTGTTTATAGGTTCATTGTCGGAGAGTCTGTAAGTACCTAAGCTTTTTCAGTTAAAGTTAATATTTCTAATAATCTGTCAATGTGGATGCACAGGGGCACCACCCAAACTGGCTGAACTACACATTTTGCTGTCCGACCTGTGATATGTTTCAACACAAAGGGCTCATCCCCGTGAATGATCTCCATGAGAAGGTACATCATCCAGTGGGTGGATTTTAGGAATGTCCATCACATTCTGACTGTGCTGAGTACAGTGTGAAGCATTTGTTGCTTGGAGGTGGGCAGATGAAGAGCCAACCTGCAATGGAGGGCTCTGACACAGCTTGTGCAGCACTGTTTTGGCACAGAGCAGACACCTGTCTAAGGAGCGTGATCGTTGTGTGCATCCTTTTACTTTGCATGTGAAGAATTAACACTTTGAACATACTCTATTTATTCAGTGAAATTTTACTGGACAATAATCTGACATTACAGACACTTTGTGGCTTTCCTTGAAGCTAATGTAGTTTCTCTATGGCAAGGAATGCAATAGTTGGGATGTAGGAGAAGAGAGAGCATTCAAATTTTAGGAATCATGACTTAGTGGAATATTTTAGGTCAATCTGGTGCTCAGTGTGTGTGAAATTATTTTTTTTCTTGTTTCAGTTCCAATACTGTTTGTGCAAATATGATAATGCAGAAACAGATTTGAAACATGGGTATAAAATCCAGGGCAAAAATTCAAAAACATATTTAAAAAAGAAAAGGAAAAGCTAAGCAAATGCAAAAAATATGTTTTGCTCAGAAATTAAAGGAGAAATTAAGTTTTAAGTGGTTTCACAGAGATGTTTAGCTCTAGATTGGTAATATGATCAAGTCTAGGAGATAAATATACATCTGCTAGGTGTGTCCAGTTTACTAGCTATAGTTCTTTTCCTTCATGCCAGGAGTTCCATTCTGCCTGTCCCACCACACTGTTGCAAATTCCCTTCCAGGAAGCTCAATATATTGCAGAATTTAGGTGTTCAACTTCTTCATAAAGTCTGTGTTGACAGCGCGTACATAAACATCCAATGTCCTTTAGGGGTCTTTACAATGATCTAAGGCATGTTAAGAAACAAAATTCTCATTTTTAAGATTACAGATTTCTTTGTAATGCTACCTAAATATGTGGAAACATGGCACTAGGAACCTTTTGAACAAAACAAAACAAAAATATGAGAAACACGTGTATTTTTTGTTTATTATTCTTAAAGAGTGAGATCCCTGCAGTGAACATAGTCCACTCCAAGAATTTAGTTCTTATGTAATAAGTACAGTGATTTTGAAATAAATTTGACAAGATGACAAATAATAACTATAAAGATTGTTTTATACTTCTGTTGTGGTGACTGTATTGAGACCTAGAACTGATTTAAAATTACAAAATGCATGATCCTGCCTCAAAATTTTATACTACTACTGCAGCAATCAGAAGGCCTGGAATCACTAGCTGCAGATTATATGCAGTTTTCATGAGGTCATTGGCAATTTTTCACATCTTGTTTAATGAGACTTAATTACACAGCTGCAATTCTGCAAGTATTTTTTAATATATGATACTTCACAGTTCTTTCCCTTGGAACCATCTTCTTCCCTATTCTACTTATGCAGGTTATACTGCATAATCCACAAAGATTCTGTTGTCCTTGCTTATGTGAGGAAAATATAAATTAGTTTATTGTGAAACCAAAATATAGCTCAGCACCCCACACAACATGATTTCTGCATTGCAAACATTAGTAATGTTAGGTATGATGGCAAAGTATGTTGAAAGATGGACTTCTGCCTGGGCTCTCTGAAGCAAGATATTGAACCCATGAATGCTAGCATGAAATCCATGGAAGCTTTAACATGATTTTGTAAAATGTCAGATTATGCCTGAAGAAAGACAGACAGCTGTAACTCATAAGCACAGTAGGAACAGATGAATTGCAAGGTCAAATCTCATTCTGGAGTAGAGCACTAAGGCTGATTTTTATTTCATTTTTAACTCCACCAGAAGATTAAAAAATAATGAAATTAGGTTTTCAAGCTTATGCATGAGTGTTCATAGAGTGGAAAGGTTTACTCAGAAGTCTCTTTTTTTTTCTCATGATTTCTGAGTATAGATGATTGTTTTGTTTTGTTTTGGGTTTTTTTTTGTGGCTATATGAACGAGGATGACTTAGGAGAGTAAAACCTTTTGGGGAAAATCTGTAATTTTGAAACAAATGGAATTAATGACCAATTTTCCTGCAAGTTTTCATGTGCAAGATTTAAACTCATACATCAGTTGTACAAAATAAACTTACAACAGATCTATCAACCTGCCCTTTCCTGAAGAATAAAATCTGTAAAAATTATATGAGCAACATAGGTGGTGCCACAGGAAAAAATAACATTATATTTATCACTTCAGTGTAGGGGTTGGTAATGAATTAAGTAGTCCGTATCAGACACTACTGGAAGCTTAAATTAAATGAGCTGATCTCTATTTAGGTCACACAAAATATAATACTCTTTCTGTCCTTTTGGGTTTTTTTGGCCACCCCTGCCACATCAAATGGATGAATTCAGAAACTCAATTATTCCTTCATCCTTAGATTCCATTTCAGGCATCCTGAATATGTTTGATTCTTTTGGCTTGGCATATGGATAATGAGTAAGGTTCAAGGACAGCTTTTCAATTCACCTGATCTCTCTCACCTGATCTTGGACTGAAAGCAATTAAAGGAGTTGCTTTGAAATTGGAGGATGTCTGAGTATGAAAGAAGATTGCTTGTGGTTTCAGGTGTACTCTTCTGCGGGGCTAATTTATCACCCACTGAATTTTGGAAACTAAGATGGACTTCCTCTTTACTGTCTTTGTCTACCTTTTGTACATTGACCCCAATGGCAACTAAGCCTCACCCAGTCAGTCACTCACTTTCCCTGTGGTGGGATAAGGAAGGGAATCAGAAGTGTAACAGTGAGAAAACTCATGGGTTGAGATAAAGACAGTTTACTAGACAAAGCAAAAATTGCACATGCAAGCAAAACAGTATGAAGGATTCATTTACCACTTCCTATACGCAGGGAGGTGTTCAGCCATCTCCAGGAAAGCAGAGTTCTATGATTTGTGATGGGCATTTGTGAAGGCAGTTGTCCTATAGATCCATTGAATCCATATCTCTTTAATTTAGAGAGAAAGATGTTGTGGTGAACCATGTCAAAGGCCTTTCACAAGTCCAGACAAAAAATCCATATCTTTTCCCTTGTCCACTAATGTAGTCACTCCATCCCAGGAGGCCACTAGGTTTGTTAGGCAGGACTTGCCCTTGGTGAAGCCACGCTAGCTGTCCAGAATAACCTCACTGTTCCTGATGTGCCTTAGCAGAGCTTCTAGAAGGATCTGTTCCGTGACCTTCACAGGCATAAAGGTCAGGCTGACAGGTTGGTTGTTCTCAGGGTTCTCCTTTCTAACATTTGTAAACATGGGTGTAGTGTTTTTCCTTTTTCTAGGTACTTGGGACTTAGCCTGATTGCCATGACATTTCTAATATCATGGAGAGTGGCTCTGCAACTGCATCAGTCAATTCCCTTAGGACTCTGGGGTGCATCTCATCACGTCCCATAGACTTGTGTTTGGAAAGCTGATCTTCTCTTAGTCTTTGCTTTCCCAGTCCCCATCTGTGGGAGAAGGGAATACAGGTGGCTTTGCCCCAGATAAGTAACCGCTGTGTTAATTACCCAATACAGCCTGGCCCCTGATGAGTCACAGCTATAGCCAAAAAAGGTAAGTGAGATAAAAGGGAGTGGGTTAGCTGGTGAAGGGATCATCGTAGAGGATCATTAACATGAGAACTATGAAGAAGAAGGTTCCTGAGGAGAGCAGCTCTCACTGCTGTGATGTCAGTTTGGGTCTGCAGTTAGAGCCTGTTGTTAGAACCTGCAGTCACAGCCTAGCTAGGTAAAAGCCTGCATTCAGAGTCTGCAAACCAATACATGCAGTCACAGTTTAGCAGGAAATAACCAGCAGTCAGAGGCTGCAAGGGAAACCTACAGTAGGAGCTTGCTGTGGCCAGAGTCAGTGAATATTTGGAGGTAGGATGGCTAAACTGTAAGGAAGAATAACCCAGGACCCTTTTCATGCTGTGATGAGCAAGAAATCTGTGTCTTGGCTCATCTCTACCCTCTAACAAGAGGGCTGCTGCAACATCCATCCTGCTCACCATTCACTTGAATTGAGGGGGAGAGAGATTACCAGGAAGACTGAGCCAAAACACTTGTCAAATAGCTCAGCCTTCTCCTTGTCCATAGTTTCCAATATGCCAGATGTGTTAATTGGTGGCATAAATACTTCCTTTAGCCTTCTTTTTCTGGCTGATATACCAGTAGAAGCCCTTGTTATTTTTTGCATCCTTTAACAAGTTCAGCTCCAGTTTTGCTTTCCATCCCCTTCCATACACAACTGGGTGACATCCATCTAGGTTTCCCAGGGTACCTGTCCTTGCTTCCACTGTCTGTGGAAGTGTCTGTGCCTCTGAATTCAATCTGTTGAAAGTCTCTTTGTACTTTCATGCTTGTAAATGTGTTCATGTGTGTTCTTTCTTGTTGTTTGGCTAAAAGTAGCTTACATTCATGTCTATAAGACAAATTCATGTCTTACGCCATGTCTAAATATTTTTTTCTGATTGTATCTTTCGGAGTAATATTTGGACTAAGTTTCAAAGAAGTAGCTATACTTTTGAAACTGTTTACATGCTGTCACTTTTATGATAGAACAAACTTTCTGAAGTTACCTTGGTACAGTTTTTATACATCCTGGCTTTTCTGGCTGTGAATCAAGATCCCATTAGCAAGAGTTCTTCTGATCACTCCTGCTATATTGGGCAAAAATAAGGAGATATCTCCTGAGTAAGATAAGATCTAAGCCATAAAGGTCCTCAAAGATTAAAACAATTTCAATTACTCTTCCCACTGGCCTAGATTTAGGTGTATTTAATCCTTGTAACCACCTCCACTTAACAAGTGAGTCACACATTTTCTATCACATGAAAGCTGTGAATATTTTTAAGTGTAGCCTGAGATTGAAGCCAGCATAGAAATCTGATGTAGATGGACAACAACATGACTTATTTTTTCTTTGAATTAGTGCATGATATTCTTGCATGATTTCAGGGGAAAGAATGAGTTTTGTTTACTGAAAATAAATTATTTGATTTGGTATTCTTTAAGTTTAGAAGTATTTTTTAGCATACTTACCATGCCTGTAAATGTTATTTGAAAGGCTATATGCCGTAGTCAGTTCAACTCTGACATTGCATTGTTCAAGTCAATAATGCTTAATTCTACAAACTTTTGTGTCAGATTTGCTTAAAGAGAGATTGTTGAAACTGTCTAGGGTAGACTCAAAAGTTAGTATAGCAAGGTGAATGATCAAGAATCTACCATTTGAGGCTGCGTTTAGCTAGCAAAAGTGTTTATTTCATGATAACACAGATACTATATTATGTGACCTGATAAATGGTTATAAACTCGTGAATATAACTCTATTGAACAATAGTTCAGCATTAATAAACAATTGCAAAATTAAACATAGGTCAAGCATTTGATAATTAACATTTTAAATTTGTTTAAAATGTTTTGCAGGGGTTTGTTTGTTTTTAATATCTTGTTATCTCAGGTAGGAATGTAATACTCAGCCAAGTTACATTTATTTTAATTTTCAAGTTCAGCCTTCCAAAAGTACTTCTTGACAATACGGAGAAAGTAGCTTTTGCAGAAGACAGAAGTGGGATGACTCTCGTGCACTAGGGTGTTGAGCACCTTAAAAGAAAACCTTTCACAGGCATACTAATTACCAACCAGATCATGTAAATATATTTGTCTGGTTCTCTCACTATAGCTGCAAACTGTAGCTCCCTCTCTAAGCAGTTATGTTGGCAGATGGCATGCTGGTCCTTTTCCAGTAGACTTCGCCAGCTCACAGGGCTACCACCCACTCCCTTCCTCTTTCCCCAACCTTGCACCTCCTGTATCTTTTTAATACCCTTGAATCTCCCCAGAGCTGTTGGAAGGTGGTGTATTTAGAGAAAGGACAGTTTCATGTTCCAGGAGATTTTAAAACATGCCAACTAAGTCTTAGCTGGCATGCTAAAGTTTGCAGGAGCATCTGTCTATAAAATATTCTGACTCTACTTCTTACTGATCTCTGTTGGAGGCTTTGACAGGAGGCTTGCAGTTCTTGTTCTACAAACTGAAAAAAAGAGAAAAGTCCTTAAAAAAAATCTGTAAAATAGTTGAGACCTAATAGAAAATATGTTTTGCTGGTACCAAAAGAAGACAGCTTCAAGCCTACTGCTCTGTCTTCTCTATCCTGCTCACCATGATTTATTCTAAGAACTTGTGCCCTCAATGTAAAATTTGAAATAGACTTTTTTTTATCAGGATGGAGGCTTTGGAAATAAAGATGGTTTAATATATGAAATTAGAGTAACACTTTTAGTGTCCAAAAGTGAATTAAATCTGAAAGTTAAAGTAATGAACATGACCATAAACCCCCAAATCCACAACAAAGTTCAGCTTTGTGAGAGATTTTCTTATTAATTAGTACTCATATAACATTATAGAAAAATCTATAATACTAAGCAAGATCAGATTCCCTATAGAAAGTTGTTGGATAGGCCTCAAAGGCTATACAAATTGCAATGAAAACATGGGCAAATAAGAGGTGTCAAGATATTTTGTTAGTTTAAAACCATAAAATAAATGTAATGCTTTTTATTTTAAGCATATTTACCAGCTACTGAGAAACCTTTGTGGTATCTCTGTCAAGTGTAATGGCATGGTTTTTATTTGGCAGAAAATAGGTTTGGTGCTTTTACATTTTTACTTATGGTGAACCTAAACTTCATCAACTATTTGCGCAAAAAATGTCTCATTACGTGAAGGTAATTAAGTATCTGTCATTGCCAGATGCTGTTCCTTTTTAAAGATTGTGACATTTCAGCACTGAATAATGACTGGATTTGAATAAGGATTTACAACAGACTTTCTCTGCACTACTTTCTTATCATAAAGCACACTGTACCTAAATAATTGCAGTTTTCTTCATGCCATTTGCAAGGAGTGCTGTTTAGGATGGAGAACAGGACTTAAAAATGTGAGGAAACCTAGTACTCTAAAGATGGCACAAATTAAAGCTACAGTTAGGATGGAAAATTGGCAGACAGACTTCAGAGTGCTTTTCTCCTGCAGGTCTATCCCTGCATGACTGGCTTCATTATCAGCCAGCAAGCCAAGAAATTTAAAAAAAAATTAAAAATAAACCAAAGAAATTATATGAAAAATGTGACGATAACTGCTTTGATTCCTATATTCAAATGCAGGTTGCCTGGCCAGGTGTAGTTTTTCACAGGGGAGAGGTTCTGACTTACTCTTTTGCACTTCAGTGAAAACCAAGATCTTGTAAGGTTGTAATATTTCTTTTGCCTATGGAAACAGAGATCAAAGAAATATTCTTCATCACCTCTATGCTCCATTTGGAAAGCTGATGAGTTGAAGGATATCTTTTTGCTTATAGGAATTGTTATGTTACATGGAGCAAATACCCTCCACTGCTGTGGAGACTAGCCAAAGCAATGTTTTAAATTCCAGAGCCAGTCTTTGAAAGAAGATATCAAAAATGTACTGATCCTTTTTTTGGTAGTTACAGGAGGTAAATTTTATTTTGTTTTACCACATGTAGCTGAATAAAATTACGGATAGAAGACTGATGAATCAGTAATATGTGTAGTGATTTAGTGTTTCCATTTTCATAATATTGAATCCAAAAGACACTTGCTTGGTTCTGCTTATGTCAAATTATTATGATATGTCTCTCAGTCACTTTCTGACAATTTCCACTGTTGTCATAAGATTTTTAGCAATGTGGAGGGTTGATAGAGTAATATTTTCAGGAATAATTAATGACTTTGATTTTTTACTTGATTTTTTTGTCTTTTAAGCTTTTTTTTTTTAGTGACTATGATGTAGCGCTGTATTTTCAGAAGCATGTAGACAGCCAAGGTAATACTTAAAGGGAAAAGTCCTATAAACTCTAACCAGTGACGCACGCATTGCACCCTCTCATCTTGTGGTCATTGCTAGATCTTTGGGTTCCTAACCACTTTGTAACTGTAGCTGCCTTCTTGAAGAGCTTTATCTTGTCATAGAATCATAGCATCATTTAGGTTCAAATCAAATCTAAACGTTTCCTGGTGCAACTTGAGACCATTTTTTCTTGTCTTCTCACTTGCTACCTGGGAGAAATAACCAACATATCCCACAAGGAAACCTCCTTTCAGGTAGTTATAGCATAGATAAGGCCTCCCCTGGGTGATGCAGATGAAATTTGGGTCTTCATCCTTACTCCAAATTGTTTCTTTTTTATGCTAGGTGTAGAATTTGGGAGAGGTAGGTGTAGATTTTGCATATCACTGCAGGTATAACAGATTTGTGGTACCCCAATAATAGGTTTTTGGGTATTGCTGAAAAATAAGTCAGTGTATGAATTTAGTTTTAGCTCTGTCTGTAACAGCTGCAGATTAGCGTAGTGAGTGCAGTAACACTCTTACAAGACACAGTTTCACCAGATCCATCACAGGACGTTAAGCAAGTTTATTGTTTGACATATTTTTATTAAAATGCAAATTCTGGCATTTTCCCAAGCTGGCAAATCCTTTCCACTCAACAGCGTGAGGCAATAAAACCCACACAACTGTATTCTGAGAGAAAGTAATATTGCTACAGCAATTTGCTAAAAACAGTAAAAAATTTCAAACTTGAGTAAAGAAAAACCATCAGAACATTCTAAAAGGAAAGAAAAATAATCTGGCTTTTAGTGTTGTCATTCTCCTCCCTTTCTTACTCATTACCCAGTACTTTCTCAGGACTTTTACTTACCCATATAAACACTCTAGCTCATCTGTACTTGAATATTATTTACATAAATTGGAAGAAATTTTACAGTTACATTGTGAACTAAATGAAGGCAAAAGAAGAATCATTCAGTGGATGGAACAGTGTTCAGCTAATGGTGTGGGCACTGAGGTATTCAGCATGCTGTATGTAAGCATGTAAATGGCAATGTATTGAATTGCATTGCCTTTGATGAATTAGAAATTCTCTTTGCATAACCTCTTGTTGTTGTTGAATCCAATGGATTGAATTGGCTTAATAGCATCTAACAAGTTGCTGAATATTAAGAAAAAAAAATTAAAGTGTGGAAAGTTATACAGTTTAGATAGTATCTAGTAAGTCTAGAAGAAAGAGGATTGTATTTAGCATAAGTAAAGACTAAGGAATAGTTACTGGTCAGAAAGTCCCTATTTTATAAAGCAATGAAAAGAACTAAAGGGAAGTACTTAATGTTTCTTAAGCTGTGCAAGGGTACTGTTGAGCAGATGAAATGGAAATTAGTCCTCAATTCTGGGGTTATATGTTATGATATAACATATCATAACATAGCTACATAATGTAGAGCTAATTAATTGTAGGTAACTCTAGACTGAACTGCCTGTTATACACTCCTGAAAATTATACAGAGAAGTCAAAATATTAGTATAATGCTAGCATCAACAAAAGCTAATAAAATATTAATGTCAGAAGAGAAATGTCAGAGATCTTTTGTAGGATATGTTCATTATAGGGTGTGCTGGATTGTTTAAAAAAAAAAAAAAAAAAGAGATGACCGGGCTTTGTTTCTGATTTATTTTTGAACCAGACAGTTGAGGCATTTACAGCTGCCAACACAGGAACTCTTGGACTCTTAGCAAACCATTCTGAAAATGGAGAGTGAATGGAAGGACTATTTTCTCTTGCTAAGACCAAAAGGATTAAATGAGTAGTCTTGGCTGTGTCTGCTTTGGCAAAGAGCCAAACAGGATTCAGAGTGTTTGGATGACACATGGTAAAAAAAGTAATGTTTTAGCTAAACATGTAATATGCGAGAAGTATTACCCAGTATCTCCAGTGACCGCATTTATATTTTTAGAGCTAAAGAACATAGAAAAAGAAAGAGCTTGATTTAATGATTTAGATGTTTATTTTAGCCAGAAAAAATGGAACCTGGACTTTAGTGGAAGGGCTAAACTTTCAGAAGAAACAGCTTAATATTGGGGGTGAAATAAATCACCTGCAATTTTAATAATTTGAAACTGTTAGGTGAAAAGAACTCTTACAGGCTTCACCTAATAAAGAACACCCTAATCATATGCCTGTAGAAGCCAAAATATTTAACAAACATTAAAAGTCCTAAGTTATTACACTCTTTTCTATTGGGTTTATAGGGACTCTATTTCATGCTCATTTTCACCTTCCTGAAAATATGACAGGTGCCCTGGGATAAACACCTTAGAAAAATGGAATAATTTACCATTAAGGTGGTTTGATAAAACTGTCTGATAGTTTCATAATGAAAGTTAATCTCCATTTTTAGGGCAGTAGTCGTCAATACAGTCTACAAATATATATGTTTAAATGGTAAAATAACTTTTGAAAAAGCAGGCACAACGTATGAAAATCTCTCAAATAGCAATGGTATGTAGGTATCCTAAAACAGTTGTATTGTAAGAGAAAGCCAAGTGGCATTACTGGCAGGTTAGTCTTCCTTGAGATGGAAAATTACTCTTGGCATGCATAATGGCTGCTTTTGTAGAAACAGAGCAAAAAAATATCTGAAAACCTGCTTGTCTAAAATGTAAGGTTTAAGTAATCATCACTTGATATGTCTGCAAAATTAGTCAGGTCTACAAAGTTGGGGGGTTTTTTTGTTTGTTTTTATTTTTGTTTTGGTTTTTTTTTTGTTAGAGAGAAATCAGCTATTGCCTAAAGGATGGGTGTAAAAATCAAAGGAAAACAAAATCAAGGCATTTAATCTTTAATCGGCATTACTGATGTCAGATCCTAAGAAATTCAAAGTAGAAATATAAACCCTCAAACTATAATTTAAAGTCAATTCATCCTCTCTTATTTTTATTAAGACTCCATGCTTCTCATTCCAACCTGAATGTCTGTAAAATGCATTCGTCTTTTGAAAGTTGGAGGAACAACAGAATTAGCCAAGAATGAGGTGCCCTCATTTCAGCTAGTTCTTCATAATCCATCAAAAATATTTTTGTAAAGGTTGATTTAGCTCAGAGAATGTTTTGAAAAGTTACAATTGATAATGACTACATGCTTGAACTCCTAAAGTTTTGAAATGATGTGCATATATATATAATCTAAATATGTATGCCCAAATGATAGGCATTCTTTTTTTTTTATATTCCACTTTTGGAGATGTTATTTTACTTTTGGTAAATCTGTTATAATGTTAATAATCTGTTATAGGTTTAAAAATATTACAAAGTAATGGTCCTTATATTTGCTTTATGACATGAACAAAAATAATTTCAGTTTTGAGTGTTATAGGTCTTTTTAAAGTCCATGTTGTGTATTTCATCCCTTAGTCAGTTCCAGTTTTCTCTTTATCACCACCTTAGATTTCAGCAAAAGTAAAGAATTTTCTCCTTAATGTCAAAATTTTAGGGACATAAAAAAAGTACAAGATGTGTATTCCTGAAGAGCTTTGTCTTTTTCCTAGAATGTAGCTCTTACCTTGGGCTCAAGTACTTATCATGTTTCTTTTTAAGAGCCATATATATGTAGGAATTTTATTTTGTGTATACCTATTTTTCAATTATACAATACAGAATGAAAGTAGTAGGAGATTCTACTATCAGTTTTTATCTTCATGTTTGCAAATAGTCTTTTTTTCTTCTTCCTCTACAGTCACACAAGTAGCTACTGTCTCTATGACTCCTTTTTTTCTTATAATTTTTCTCTCTTAGTTACATTTTTATTCTATTTTAATTTATTATTATTTTTCATTCCCATTTCCTTTTTCTTTTTTGTATATTCGTGGCAGATATTGGTACTTCTGTTATTGATGTATCTTCTGCAAGAACAGAAAAAGTTTTAGTGTTTTCCATTCTACTTACTGCTTTGCACTCATAAGGTTATTTGCTGGTATTTTTAATGCCTCCCTTTCTATAACCCAGCAGAANTTCAAGAAGTTGTGCCATTTACATTGCTGTTTAAAGTTTAAATGGGCTCTCTCTTGCATGTAATTCCTTTTCCTTCAATATACCTCTATGTCTCTTTCAAAAATGATTATAAGTACCACTTTCTGCATATGGTTTAATTGCCATCTTGAGAGACACTACNAAGTTTGTGGCTTGTTATCATACAGTACATATTAGTCTGAAGAAACTCAAAGTCAGTAGGAAGTATGGAACATTTCAGCTGTACAGGAAAGCAATGAGCATTATTATGAAGGTTAATCAAGAATAAAGCTTTAAAAAGAAACTGTCTTAATCACTATTTTTGCAGATGATGAAAAGAAAGGCAAAGAGATGAAATTGACAAATGTAGCATATAATGGTCCTTCTTGGAGCAGTACTACAGGGGCCTCATTAGTAGACATTTTAGTACAATCATTTTTACCCCTGTGGCTGTCACTTCAGAGTACTCAGAAAAGGTGGCTGTAGGAGCTAATCACAGTGATGCCTTTCTCAATTGTATTTTCCTTGTAAAAATGAGGCACAGGAGAGTTAGCAAGTTCTAATTGAAATCAGAATTATCATTGCCATGGATGGCATGCTGTGTCTGTAGGGTATGTTTGTGCCTGTGGAAAATTACCTTTTCCCCCTAATAAGTTTGGNCAAATTAAGGTAGAAAAGAGATTCCTGAACTTTCATTTCTTCCATCATTGAGATTTTTTGATAGTGGTGGAGTAATAATAACTAACTCGAGCAAGTATTAAAAATATTTCTCTTCTTTTCCTGTTGGAAACAGGAATGTATTAAAAAGCAAAACAGGGAAAGAAAAATAGTTTTGAAATCCATTAGGGGTGTCCTTTGATTTCTGTTCATATCCTAGAGCTTTCTGGATTGAAAGGCTTTATAGTTTTGAAGAACTGACACATTCCTAAAAGGAGGGTAAGAGTCCCATCTTAGTCTATGAGTAACTGGTGAAGCCCAATTAAAGTTTAAATTATTTCTCTCTGAAAGAGCATGGTAGCACAGTGAAGAAGATGTGAATCTCTGTGAGAACACAGGTACATTGAACCATGCTTTTAGTACAGAATGAACTTTTGATTAGTTGAGAAAGTGGACGCCAGACCTCAAATACCATTTCACACAACATTTGAGTGTGTGTTTAGTCTGCTTTTACCTGTCTTCTAGTGTCTTAAAATGAGATTTAAAAGTTAAAAATCTTTCAGACCATGTTGTTATCCCTTGAATGAATTGTTAGTTATTGCCATCACTAAACATCTGAAAGTGAGGAGAAACCACATAATTGTTCCTAAGATTTAGAAGCCTGAAAACCTTTCAGTAAGTTAAGGAACAGGGATTTTCTGATATAAGGTAGAGAACACACTACAGTGCAACAGCAATATGTCACTGTTACCAAGCAAGGGCATGCTTATAAAATGAGAAAAACTTTAAGAACAGAAATTCTGTCAGAATGCCATCAGCAAAATGGATATTCACTGGATGTGATTCTTGATAAAGCTGATCGTTGAAGGGAAAGGGTGAAGCTGTTCCTTACTGAGCTAATTGTAGGCCTTTAGACACCACCTGCAATGTGGCTGCTTTATCCATGATCTCCCCATCTTTGATCAAGGAAACAAAATAGTGTTATGCAATAAAAATTGGGATAGCACAGAAGGGGTTTTGAGTGCTCTTAGTCATACAGAATGCTATTGAGGCAGCAATAAGCAGGGAGTCTGAAAACAGGTAGCTATAATGGAAACTATTTTTCAGCTTTAACTGAAGCAGATGCTATCACATAGGTTTCGTGATACTGGCTTCAGAGGAGGCTAGCATAAGAGGTGATTAACCCAAAAGGTTATACTGACTGAGGTGAAACTAAGGTCAACAGAAGTACAACAAATCTTCATGTTTCTTGAATGTGAAAGTCCAAGGGCAGATATTCTGAAAGGTTTTATTTGTGACCAGAAGAACCTTTTTATTTTAAATTTTATTTTTGGGGAAGCAGTATTGTGGTAATAATGCCCTAAAGTTTTACCAGTGCAGGGGAGCTAAGAGAAGTAATTCTAAAGCTGAAGTCTATAGGGATAAACATCTTCCATAATTGTTACTGAGTCCCAAGTGTCTGTCTTCAAAGGGAATACTTCTATAACTTTTAAAAACTTGGATGATTTAAATCATTTTAAACGAGATTTAAGTCAGAGAGAGAAACAGGAAAAAATACTGAAAACAAGAGATAAGTTAGTACTTTAGGAGTTAGAAATGAGAAAGAATGATCTTCTTTCACACCAGTATGAGAAAAGTATCAGAAACTGATTCAAAAGAGGTAGGAAGGAGCTGAAGTGAAGAAATCAACAGAGAAGTCTGTTAAAACTGTCTCACTTTTATTGACATTATGGATGATAATATTGGTGCTGAACTGACTTTCTAGTCTGTTGCCTGTGTCTGAAAAACTAAATAACCTTCAGACTAATTTGGTTCATTTATCTGACTAATCGTTTGGTTCCCTCAGTCAGTATAAAGAAAGTATCTTTTGTATTTTTTTTAATACTCTATTCTTTGTCCTTTCATACTCTGTTTTTCTATGAAGTTGGACATGGTGAGAGAGGTATCTGAAGCAGTTCTGCTACGGATAATAAATTACTGTCCCCACTGCCTCCTTCCCCCCAGTCCTCATGTCCATGTGCTATCCTGAAAGCATGAACAATTAAGAAGGTAAATACTAAAGTACAAGTAAGAATTGATGACATTACTTCAAATAAGAATGAAGAAACTACACCATTTACAGATGTAAACTTTCAAAACCAAAATATTTTTCTCTTGAATTTTCTCTTATTTTTGTATTAAATTGTTCTTTACACGGTAACAGAAAATGCTGAAATGTCTTCATTATTATATTTCTGTGTTGATTTTTTTAAAAGAAAATTTCATGTTTGTCACCCTGATTTTTCAGCCTTCTCTTTTGTCTCACAGTTTTCATAGTTTAGGTTGCTTCTCACACACGGGTGTTATAAACAGAAGCAATGTTTTCCTTAAATCAAGGTAGCTTACATTCTTGTTCTTAGAGATAAGGACAGCTGATGGACAGTTGTCTTGACCAATGGGATGGGGAGAGGTGTCAACCTCCTCCCCCAATCCCTGGCCTTTGTAGAAATACTATAAAATGGAGTCAGATTTTTTAATAAACAGTTCATGCCTTCTCACCAAAGTGAGTGTGTGTGTTGTGTGTCGAACAGCAACACATATTGTCATAGAAGGTTTTATTTATATCTAGTGGTGTCAGGTTAAAGATGTGGGGCACAAATATCATAGCATTGCATGGAAAGAGCCACAGATTTTTGCCACATTCTCGTTCCCAAGTTACATTCATTGTCTCTTTGTGTGCTTGATTTTTGCATGCTTAAACACTTTTGTAAGTAGGACAGACTTCAATGTAGGCTAACATACACGATTTTAATGATTTTTTTTCTCCCTCTTATAATAATTTCTCTAGTTTCTCATTGGGAGAATGTTCACTGAACAGTTGGGAATATTCTTTATCCAGGAAAGTAGATATTTCTTTCTTTTCTTTTTTTTTTGGGTTGTTTTGTTTTTTTTTTTTAAGGGAAATGATATTGAGAAATTACATTTGTATCATACACCCATGAATATCAGGAAGACCTCTTTAGTTTGTAACAGTTTCCAATTTCTTTCATAGAATAAGGAAGTTTCAAGAGAAATTCCCCAAGCTTTGGACAAACAAATATCTATTGTAAACTACAGTGTGTGATGTGTATTGTTAATAATGCTTTCAGAGGGCTGTGTCTCATAATAGAAAAATAAAAAATCTTAATTGTCAGGATTATATTCAAAGTGAAGGAAGGGAGGGCAGCAAAGGACAAAGAGCCAGACTCCACTCTACAACTCTATATTCTGTTAATGCAGATGTTGTAATTCATCTTTCGAGTCAATTACCCTTCTCATGGCTTATGGGGAGAGCACAGTCATTAATATTTCCAATAAACTCAATTGTAGTCAGATGAAATTTCAAACAGATTTCAAGCGGGAAAAGAAATTAGGTCAAGAGAAATAGCCACCACAAATTAATGAGCCCACTGATAGATAACTTAATCATTAGCATCACTACTTCCATAAACTGATCCAATGACGTAGAATTAAATTGAACACTATTTCACTGAATAAGGAGAAAGTATAGAGATTACATCTATTTTTCCCCCTTTTTTTATAGCTGAAGAGTGTGCTGCTGGAGCTAGTGGAGTATAAACTTTTAAAATCCTTAATAATGGGGAGTTTAGTGTGGTTGCTTTTACACTTTTCTATGTGGTAAGGCATTTCTTCCGTAGAGAATTCATTGCAGGTCTGTCTCATTGAAGTATACGGTGTCTGAGATATCCAGGAAGAGGAGATCACCAGGGCTAAGAGGAGCTCTTGCTCTACTATTAAAAGCCATCAGTGTATGTACAAAATAAACAATAATTTAAGGTGTATGGGGGTGTGTGCATGCACATACAATAACTTCAAGATCCCACTGTTGTTCTTCATACACTGAGAAGTCACCTCAGGCCCAGGTAAATAAATGAATCATAATACCCCCTATATCTGACATAGATTTGTACAGCTGTGCACACACATGTAGCATACACAAATAGACCAGGACAATAGGCACTATTATTTTACTTGTTTTTACTGTTTTTATTTTTTTAATATTACATTTTCCATGTCATTGCAAGGCAATTAGTTTAGTAGAATTTTGCATAGAAAGAAGGAAAACACTACAAACCCATGAAACATCTGAAAAAAGTCAGGTGGAAAAACTGTATGTTTCATGTTGCTTCTTGCTTTAGTGTGATGAATTTTTAAATATATAGAAAATTTTGTTTCAGTCTCATGGGGATTTATAATGTGAACATAATATTGCAACTGAATATAGGTAAATCTCTATATACTAAATATTTATATATAAAAGAACAGTGTGATTGGAATATAATGGGAGAAGACACCAAAACCAGCCAGCTTCAAGCTTCAAAATGATTCTTGACTGTATTGACTAGATTTGTTAACAGTACACATTGCTAGTAGTTAGCACTTAATCACTGTCAATCATCCCTAACAAGCTTATTCGAAATTAGCTACAAGCATACAATGCCACTGAAGTGATACCGGTTTAGTTCATACTGATAGCTATAATCCATCAGTCCAGGGAACAATTTGAGAGGGAAAGCCATAACAGAGACTTTCACCTTCTTTCCTCCTCATCTCTCCCTTTAAAACACCATTGGTATATTGTGTTCCTCTGCCTCTTCCCCTAAAGAGAATTGGGTGATCTCAGCTTCTCTTGATGTTTATTTTTGCAATGAGGGCTTCTTCTGGTTTTGCAAATTCTGCAGGATTATTCCGGTGCCATCAGACACCTTACTTGCCTTCTCTGCAGGATTATTTTGGTTTTACCAGACATCATTCTTGCCTACTCTGCATCCTTAGTTCTTATCTTACAGAGTTAAATACCGGTGCATTTATGGACCCCGTTTGTGCCACTGCATCACAGCTCCATGTGTCTCTTTGCCAGTTAAGGCTATTATTTATACATTAAAGCTGAGCTGCACTGCAAGATGCTGTTAAAGTTTTTACAATGTGAAAGTATGCTTATATACTGTACCTGGTTATGCTATTTTAGTGTGCTTATGTCTCTTACAAGAAAGTAAATTCTATTTTTCTTACTTAATAGGCATCTAATTACTGCATGCAACAGGTGTCATTTTGGCTACAGTAAAATTAAATCATGTTTGGAAGCAAAGACATTTTAACATAGCTTGAAACTCAGTTCCATATATGCATCAAAAAAAGGTTAAAATCTCTAGTCAAGTTTTAGTTAGATTTAATTTATGTTTAAAAGGAATGTCCTATAATAAGTTACTCAAATAGTACCTAAGTGGTGTATTTAGCAGACACAAGCTGAACTGCTTCTGTAGAGGAAAACTCAGATATATATTCTGAAAAGTTAGGCAAATATGATTGTTATTCACAACTTTGAAGCATGGAGTCTAGATGGCAATCACTGAGTTTACCTTGATCACAGTCATAGGAAACCTGGCAATCACAAAACTGTAGTGAATATGTCTGAGAAAAGTGTGTTGACACAATTTTTTCGATTTTTTTTTTTCTTAATATCTATTCATCTAAATGAGTAGGTTACAATTTTCCACAGGTTAATTTATTTGAAAAATTGAGAAAAATTTGGAAAGATCTTTTCGTTGGATGAAATAGGGAAAACATTGCTAAATGTAAGCACCTTGTGGTATTAAACATGCTGAATCTCCTGTAGCATTTTTGAAAAACTTCCCAAACTGTGTGCATAGGTTAGCTTTGTATGCTTAGGAGACAACTTCAAATCACTCAAGGCAGCTAAGCAGCAGATCAGCTTTGGCTGTAACTGTGTTTGATTATATTGCCATGTCATATCTTCATTTACAATTTAGCATTGAGCACTGTAAGGCTCAAAAAAACTCACTCAATGAGGCTTTTGGAAGGGCTTATGGTTGTTCCTGTACTCTGTGTTAGAAGTATGGGAGAAATACTAACAAGACGTCAGAACAACAAAATAAGTTTTTATCAACAACTTCAGAAAATCAGAACTTTGGCAAAAGGTCTAGTGCAGCATTAAATCAACATTGAGAACTTCCAAAACATTAACTGAGTCAATTCAACTTCACAAACTCTAAGTCCATTCAATTTTAAGTTGCCCAGAAATTCCAGGAAGAGGGACTTGGAAGAAGGAGAAAGAGAGAAAGGAAAAAAATATAGAAAAGGGTACATACAGCTACCAACTCCTGGGTTTCAGTGGCACTAAGAGGTTATCCTCCAAGAGGAGATAGGGTCAAGACATGTTTGGCACACATGTTCAACCTTAAATACTCCTTGGCCTTCCTGGGCCCTTCCCTAGCCAAGACTTCTGGTCATGGCAACTCTGAGGCTTAACTGGAGCTCCAGGGCTGGGGAATGACCATTGCCTCTGCTGTGCCAGTGATTGGCAGCCATGACAGGGCTGGGATACAGGATCTAAGGGGTGGGGGGTGCAGGACATGGCATCACCTCAACAGAGCAAGGCCTGACTTGTCCCTTTCCCCATACACAGGAGCACCAAAATGTTTTGAGACATAAAACTTTCCAATCTCTCATAACCACCCTATGGCTTGAGACATTGTCTGGGACCACAGTTATGGTACCTTTCCTCTTGTGACAACTGTGGGATCCTAATCTCATAGACAGAGATGAAGGGAAAGTCTCCGAAATTGAAGGTAAGGTGTGATGCAGACCAGAATCTGGGAGGAGAGTTCAGGCACCAGCCTTTCAGCTGCAGTGACCAAAGAGTCCAACAGATGGGTTGGTGATTTATTTTTTGTTTCCTGTCTGCCACAATGACATGCAGACTTTCTTGCACATGACTTTTCCTCTTCCCTCCCTTCTACCTTTCCTCTCTTATTCTTTAGTTGAATTGGGCATATATGTAAAGTGTTATCCTTTCACTTTTTATGTTAGGTTAGTGTGGATAATTTGTAAGGTCTCTCACAGGAACTCAGGTCAAAGATAGCAGCTAACCGTCTGGTTAGTCCTGAGTTTCCTGGTTCTGGATGAAAAGGTAAGTCCTTGGTTTCAAATTATACAAACTGAAATTTGGAAGTCAGCTGCAAATCAGCTTAGAAAATAGAAATATTTTATAAAAGCGCTTGAGGTTTCTCTGCATATTTTGTGTCTCAAGTGAAGTCTGACTACTTCTTCCCATATGAAGAATGCTTGAATTGCCAACCACCTCCTGATTTGTGATACTCTTACATTGTAAGAACATCCCTATGACATTATTAGTGAAGCACAGCCCCATCCAAGGTACTCACATTCTTAGAGGTAGTTTTTCACACGCAACTGAATGACAGAAAGCCTTGGAGGATATTCCTCTGGTTCTTCTTTTACTGTTTCGGGCTACAAATAGTGGTAAATCTATGAACCTCGGTTTGCAGATATGATTCTAAGTTTTCTTTTTATATAATTAAATTCATTGTAACACTGGGGTGCCCATACAGAAGGGTATTGAAGTACTTTGAAAAGTAACTGTGTTAGTCAGGCCTCATAGATATGGGGTTTTTTTTCATAATATTCCCAAGACCAATTGGGAAGGGAAGGGATGCTGGCCACCCTTGTTATGCCAAGCTGCATGGGAAACAAATTTTCTTGACCATCAAGAAATACATAAGACTTAAGGTTTCATAGATAAGCAAACTGAAAAATATTTATAATTATAATTCTTGTAGCTCATTTATACCATAGGGAAATATAAATATCCTTGTATTATGGGAAACTATCTCATATTGGAGAACTGGTTCCATTGAAGTAAAGGTCAAATATTTTATCAGCTTCGGTGAAACCAAGAATTCATTAAATACTATCAGCCCCTTGTTGCAAGTGAAATTTAACAGAAAAAAGAAATTCTTGCTGTCGCCAAATGCTCTGTCCATTCCTTAGACCACAACACTGGGATCATATGTCCTTTGGGCAAATCTCCATTCATTGCAAGATATGAAGTGAAAAATTAAAAGATACAAAAAGTAATATTAACAAAATAAGAAACATCTAACCTAGGGAATTTTTATACGTTAAGTGATGTATTGTTATTCTGCAGAAGAAATTTCAGTTTTGGAGAGAATAAAGTCAAATATTCTTACTGTATCAGGAGTCTACCCAAAAGAGCATATTTTGTCTTGCTACCTGCAAACTGGTTTAATGAGTAAAAGGCACAGAGGAGGTGAGGTCAATGGTGTTCTGAATATTGGTGGTAGAAGATATTTTACTAGTTTCAATGATGTGTGTAATTATTAGTGTTAAATGTCACTTTTTGTTGCAGGGTTGTTTTTTTGTTTGTTTGTTTTTAGAAATCTAGGGTCCCATCAGATACAAAGAACAAATGAAATTACTGGGAGATCTTTCCAGTTCAGATTTAAGAGCTCACGCTTGAAGAATCACACTTTGTGTTCTCTGTTCTAGTAAAACAATTTGATATCTGCATTGAAATGCAATTTTGGTTAATCTTTGTCTCAAGGCCAGTGGAGCACTGTGAATGTTGAATGTTCTTTGGCTAAAACACTGAGCACACATCACAGCCATTCCTGCTGTGCTGAAGACAAGCTGGGAAAAAGATATGTACTCTGAAGTTAAAATAGTCAGAGCAGGTCCCCTACTTGATAACAGCTGAGTGTTGTAGTCAAATACAGCTATTGCAGCGGGATTCTATTGATTTATACTGGATAAAACTGGTGCTTTATCAAACAGTTTTGTGGTTACTCAGCACTCTGTATCAAGCCATAGGCAAAGATTTTCAGGAAGTTCCTGGCATCCAGAGAGACAGAGAAAACCGGTTATTATACCAGGCAAATCGCTCCAATCACTTAACAGCATGCCTGCCTCAGTCAGATGGAAACACATTGACATTATTCAGATTATACTGCAAGCTAGCACAGCAGAAAGATTAGCCCTCCCAATTTTCCAGGTAGTGTTTAAAATCTTTTCCCTAGCTAAAGGATATAGCTGACAGTTCACACTCCAAAGTCAAGTTCATCTGTAACATTATCCGCCCATTTTGCACTGAGCAGTCCCCAAAGCAGTTTGTAATATGCATATGAACTGAACCATTGTTGTGATCAAATTTTAAATACCCTTGTGAAATGGGAAAGAAGGAAAGATAAAATAAAACCCTGCTACTCTGGTACTGAAGACTGACAGCAAAAGGAAAAGTATTGCTTCATTGAGTGCATGGCTCTGGCTACAGTGGATGCATTAAGTTGCTGGTGGGACTTCCAGTCCCTCCTCTAATGCATGGCTAATAGCTCAGCTCTGTAGACTCAGGAGATGAAGCTTTCGTATTTCAGAATATTATGAAGTTGCAGTGGTGTGAAATTAGAGTGATAGTTATCGTAAATTTGTTCCGGACAAGGATACTTGGTTAATACACCTCATGAATGCTTTTCCATGTGGTAGGTGTTTCACAGTAGCTCACCGCTGCATCAGCAACAGTGCAAAGTGATAGAAATACATATTACATTTTCTGAATTTGGTGGCTTTTAAAATGATTTCTTGTACTGCCGATCACACATCTGTTTGAAAGCAAGAGGTGAAACTGAGCATAAGGAAACAATTGCCATCATGGCAGAAGGTAAAAAACAACACATCATTGTTCAGTCTTCTGCTGGCATGTTGCCCTTTTCTAGAGTGGTTGACACCATAATTTATTATATCTATTTGCTTCATAATAGTAGAATTCACTCCTAATTTTACGGTGGACTCAGAATTGATCCCATTTGAAAAACTATATAATTCACTTAAATAACCTCAATACCATAAGTATGTTGAGATTAGTAAAAGCTTCTATACTTGATGACTCTCTTGTGAAATTTGAGAGCTCTCTATTGGAATAGTCTCAAATATAGTATGAATAAATAAATGTTAAAAAGGATGTAATCTGTGTTATTGCTGATAATATTCTTTTTGTGTTCTTAGCTTTTTACTCTATCATATAATTACCTCTACTATGGCTTATTTTCACAGAAAGGAAGTTAGAAGAAAATAATTTTTCTCTCTTTGCCTTACCTGGGCTTGGCAAAACACAAGTATTTAATACAGGTTTCCTGAAAGAACAACAGAGAAGTCTAAGATGTATTAGCCCCATCCAACCCCCACCCCATTCAAAAACTGTACTTAAAGTATCCCTGTGTTATTTCTGTTATTTGACACACTGTTTTAGGAGCATATTTAAACAATCCTGTCATTCAAGCAATGGGAACTGAAATCTCATAAGACACTTTTAGAACCAGTGCAGCTTATTCAGTATTGAGGAGATTTTAGAGCAGTATCTTTTCTCCCAAGGCTGCATTGGAAGTACAAAGACATCAGGTTTTCAACTTCCAAATTACTTTGGTAAACATCACATTAACAATTTAAAAAAAGCTGATACCTGTGTGGGAAATGAATCAAGCAATGATGACATTTGCATCTACTATTGCACAGTCTTAGGCTTGGTAATATATAATGTAGTCAGCAAAAATGTTCAGTATCAGTCTGCTTTTAACTGATAAATTAGAATGATGAATCACGTATGATGTAACTAATATGAATTGTGTTGATTCCTAACCAAATCCAAATAGAGGTAAAACTATAATATTATTGAGTTCTTGTGATCATTAGAAATAAGTGTGAAAAAAATAGCATCACCTAGCTGAGAAAAATTATTACTGAGGACACTAGATTAGTAATACTGTGACATATCTTAATTGATTTACTCACTTCATTGTGAAACATTTTTTTAATGTTAATAGTCATGTATTTTTTCTTGGAAAAAAGTAATTATAAATTCTGACACAAATATTGTTTGCATAGCAATTGGTCAAAAAGAGTAATTCATTAATATTCAATGGAGTATTAATATGTGCAGAGCCTCGAGTGATTGTAAACTTTGTTTTGACTTTAGATGGAATTTTGTTGCAGTACAAATCTGTGTATAATAGTATTAATCAATCCCAAAGAGTATTTGAGGTTGAAATTCATGTTGTTCTTTTATGTTCAAACTACAGTTGTGTAATATGAAATTATTATAATGACAGAGGATGAGTTTCCTAATATTCTTAATCCTACAAACATCATTACAACCAACTGAAATATATTATGGAACCTTTGTTTTCTTTCTTATTTATTACCTGAGTTACAGATTCAGAAGGATTTTTTTATATTAAAAACTTGAGAAAAGGGAGAGAAATACATAGGGACATTTTCAGGAAAATATCTGTCTCTAATTTTTGGGATCTTTATTAGACTGTGAATTTAAAACATTTATTTTGTTTTAAAATAAGTAGGATAATTCATTTTTGGACCTATACAACTGAAAATGGATAGAGTTGCATGTTGGCAGCTGGGAACACCTGCTTATAGTAGACTTAAATTAGTACACTTTGAAAGTAGAAATTGGCAAGTGAATCCCTGAGCTCTGCGATAATATGAATTTCTTGAATTTCATAGGTAATTTGGTGGGAAATACCCAAGGTAAGGTAACATAAATCAAACATCAAGCTCAGAAGGGTCCTTCTCTCAAGTTTCTATTGACCTGTAATATATGATTTTAAAATATACAAAAATAATGTTGGACGTGCTGCATATGGAAGGTGCATAGAACTTTGCCACTGTAGCTGCTGACCTTTCAGACTTTATCATAGAATCGGATAAATATTTAGGTTGGAAAAAGCTTATAAGATCATTGAGTTGAAACACTTACCCAGCACTCCCAAGTCCACTACTAAACCGTATCCTGAGTGCCACAACTACTTGCCTTTTAATTACCTCCAAGGTAGATGACTCAACCAGTTCACGGGGCAGCCTGTTCCAATGCTTGACAACCCTTTCCATGGCCATTTTTTTTTCCTATTATTTAATCTAAACTTCCCCTGGCACAGCTTGAGTCTATTGCCTCTTGTCCTATATTGTTTCTAGATTGTCAGGAGAAAATCAAAAATTAAGAGAGAGCGAAAGGTACATACACTGCAGAAATGCCCATATTACCAAAAACAATTTGGGAGATCAGCAAGTAGGGATACCTGCAGTTCTCAGGAGTTCTTCCTGGTAGATTACTACCTGCTGAGCAGAAGAAAAGCTTGTATCACTGTAGGAGGATGTCACAGAAGTAGGTCAAATGCCCACAGATGACTGACCAATATGGATATGTTAATACATGGATCTTGCTCATATGTTTTCTTTCTGTTGGTTAGGAGTTTGGTTTTTTTCCTTTTCTTTTTTCCCTTTATTTTTTGATAAGTATCTTAGTAGTGGGCTCGTTGCACCTTGCCAGCCATCTGTCATTTAGCAGAAGTCTTTTGATAGCGGACTATCTCCAATATGTTGATCCCTGCTTGTTACTCAATTCAACGACACGATTACCCGACCTTTAGTTACAAAAACTGCATATGATACTTTCACATGAAAGGATAACCTAAAGAAGTCTTGTTTGGAAATGGTATTTCATGATAGAGCAGTTAACTGGATGGCCAGATTTGACAAACTAGGATTGTTGTTTTTGAAGCTGTGAAGAAATGTAGTTCATTTTTGTTTTGTAAAGATACTTTGACAAGGTAATTTAATTCATTGAACTGTTACAGAATATGGATCTTAATAGCTCATATACATTTCAGCATTCCAGTTATGATTAATAGGAGTAGTTTATTTAGAGAGAACTGATCAAAAGAATGTAGGACTTTTTAAAAAAGGAACAATGGAAGCAGTGATGGAGTTTATAAGAGCTTAGGTGCTTAACAGCCATGGGCCTTTGATTTCATGTGGAATAACTGGAAAATAATTTCAGCACAAATATAAATTCAAATCATGTTTTCAGAGCCAAAGTATACAGATTACATTAAGCTTTCACTGTTTTCTAGCTTTTTGATTCTGTGTTCAAGATTGTAGAAATGCAGTCCTGAGCCATTATTCTGAACACTCTAATGTTCTTTTAGTTTTTTACATCTAAAGTCTCATGTTAATTTATCACATAGGAAAACTTTGATCCTGTCTGATCATATCTCAGTATCAGCTGCCTAGGGGATCTTTTGTACAGATACAGCACCTAAATCTCTTTATCAATAAAATGAGATTCTGTTTAGTGTCAGAAAGGCTATGCCCAATTTTTTTTTTTTTTTGGTAGACTATTTGCCCCATAGGATTTATCAGAGGAGTGTCACCTTTGCATTTCCTTTATCACTCGTACTAGAGAATACTCTTTTTGTCCAATTTGAGTTGTATTGAAATGGCACAAGACAGAACTGCTTTTCTAGCTGACCTTCCAAATCTGTTCTGGTATGTCCAGTTGGGAAAAAAAGAAAAAAACCTCTCATAAAAATATTCCTTAATTCAAACCTGTTCCATTGTATAGAACTCCTCCCACACGTCTGAAAACAAATTAACCAAAAAGAAAAAAAGGTAGCAGGAGGAGCTCTGTGAAATGGCACTCCAGACATTGTATCATTTTAACAGTGTCATCTACATACTGTGAAGATCTTCTCCTGAGCTCTTCCTGTAACTTAATTGCGTGATATTTTCAAACAAGTCTATAACCTTATCGCATTTCCCTTTTCACATCCAAAGAGTGGGGCTGATGAACAGTAGGTCTCCCCAGTTTACTTTTCAAGTGGGAGACAGGTTTGACTTGGCGATGCTGCCAACACCTAATGCAGGCTGAGGGCACAGCTTAACTGGCTGTCACTAATTGAAGGAAGAAGGCTAATGGCCACATGTAATATTTCCACGGTAATGAGAGCACTACACTGACACTGCTGTGCTGCTCTGTGAGAGACTTAAATGTTTTACAGGAATGGCAAGGCAGTACCATTCTCAAACCAGTACTTCCACCCACACAGCCTAAATGTCATAATGTAGTGAACAAGCTGACTTGGCTGAGGAATTTCAGGCAGCTTCTTTTTCAATTCAAAAATGGAAAGAAAATTTTTCTTAGTGGAAAAGCACTGGACAGCTACAACTCAATTCCAAGACCACCACTCAACCGATATCTAATGACAACCAAAAAATATCTCCATACAAGCAGTTATTGCCGAGTCGTGCCATGTTAACGAGATTGCTTACTTTACTTTTTAAGATATGCTACTTTCATGGCAGAGACATAACTTCACCAATAAATAACTAACGCAGCAAATTTAGCGTCAAGAGGTGTAGAGGAAGAGCCCACCCCGAGGATTTCGATGTAGAAGGGAAAACCTGGACAGTGTCTGCTGTCTCCCATCAGAAAAATGAACAGGTTTCATTTAGGAAAATGAAACAAATCACTGCAGTGTTAACAGGGGAGAGAGCAGAAATCTCTTTAGACTTTCTAAAAGGTGGTGTTAAATAACTCCAGTCTGCACTCAGATTTAGTAAAAAATATTTTTTTCTCAGTCATACAGTATATTCTCACTTAGCAATTCATTTTGTCAACATAAGCATGTTTACTGTTGATTTCAAAGACTCTAACAAACTGGCTTGGCAGACAGGCAGCTCAGTTACAGAGAAATGTGGCTCAGTAGCTGCATCTGCCTGCCTGCTTCATAAAAGGAAAGGAGGAGGAATCATCTGAAGCTTTATAGCTGCTCAGGGCAGTCTCACTGATCATTGTCCACCCTTACACATGTCCTACTCGAAGGAGAGTAATGAAGTTGCTAACAAGGTATGAATCGTATATTATGATGCATGAGTTAGAAAAATAAGAGGAGGGTGTGTTATTCCAGGTAATTCAGAAAGGTTTATACATTCAGATAACTATCAAGATATTCCAGGTAATTCAGAAAACTTACCTTTGTTCTCATTGTGTTCCTTCAGACCTGAAGACATTAAGCTTTTAACAACCAAAACACTACAATTAGAAAGCCCTTGCCAAGATTTTAACATAGAAGTGTTTTTGTAGCATTTATTTGGCCATCCCTTGTTATTGAACTCCTTCCAGGCCAAGGACAAGCTATAGGTGACATAAATACTTAATATCTTAACATCTGAGGAAGTGTAAAACTGTGTTTATGTGCCAAAGAGTCATCAAGGTCATCTAGTTTGTGGAAGAACAGCTTTCAGATCACACAAGGGTGCTTGCTTGATATTAACTCTTCCATTTGGTCATATTGCAAGACTTGAAACTGTCTCATATTTTAGGATTATGCAGTTGCTGACTAAGGCAAGCATTTGAACATGCTTTAAATGCTATTCTAAGGGAAAACCTTCTTCTTTCTATTTCTCAAACTTAAAAGCCATTGGCTTATACATTCTCACAGCAGTATTGAGATGTCACCAGTGCATCAGAATCTTTCTCTTTTCTGACTTTGGCTCTGTTTGTCTATAGAAAAATTCCTAGCTGCACTGGTAGATCAGAGGCATGTGCTCTATAGCACCCTTTGTATATTTATTTATTTTAATAAGAATTATGGACTAAAAAATTGAACTTCTTGGGAAAGAAAATTTAAACCCCCAAATCAAAGTAACTCTCTTTTTGTCACCAAGAGATAAATTAAGCCTGAATTTTCATATTATATGTATTTATTAATCATTCTCTAGCCAAATTGTCTGATTAACAACTTTATAAATGAAATGCAATTTAGTATTACTGGAGACGTTACTCCTGTCTCTTGAGAATAGAGGTAAGCTGCTTGTGAGATAGGTTTGGACATGGTACAGGAATTGGTGTTCATGTGCATGCAGTGTGCGGAGACTGCAGATATTTGTTTCACAGTTATTTTCTGTAACACTTAAAAAAAATGATATGATGCTACTGATAAAAAAAAATTTGCATGCAGGGTAGTTGCTGAATTCATATAGGATAAGGTATTCACAGAATTATGGTTAAAGGACAGATAAAATGAGTTCAAGAGGTGGGATACCCCTAGCTGTTCTTTACTGTAAATCTCAACCTTAATCCACAAAGACTGTTAGAGCCTCTGAAGGGGCTGGCTGATATTGGTGATGGTTATCCTAAAAACAGATGGCAAAGTGAGTGACACCTATAAATGTGCAGGCTCTGTTACTTAACTGACAAGATGCTAAGCCCTTCTGGCACTAAAGTAAAAAGACAGGTGTTTTTGACACAAAAAAGGAGTATTGAAACTATGCCTCAAGCCATGTGGAGAGTTGAAGCCAATTTTTCAAGTAAAACTAAAAATCTAAATTGGGGTATACATGTGAAAGCACAACAGATTCAGACCTTTCTCATCAATAAGTTTTTGACGAGTTCCAGTGCCTGTCTTGTGCCTGTAGAATTAGCCGATCATGTTTCAAATTAAACTTTAATTTTCAAGGCTTGAATAGATGGTAGCTTTGCTCTGGAAATCTTATGCTGCTCATTTCCAAATGAATGAAATGGCTAGCAGTATTTTTGGACTTCCCTTTAAGTTTGGTGATAGAATTCTTCAATTGCCTTTTGGTCTGCCTTAATGTAGTATGAAGTTAATCAGGTATTCATACACACGTATTATGACTGTAATTAACAATGTCAGGTTTAGAGATTCATGTGGCCAACAGGGAAGACACAATGATGTAAAAAACAATGCAATGAGAATATGTACTTTACAATCCATTATCACTTCAGCAGATTACTTTGTTTGAAAAAGTATTGAAGTTAACGGCAATTAATCTACTTTCTTGAATGTGGTGGTGTGATTTTTCATAACCAATGAAAATAAAGATTCAATAATCAAGCACTACCATATAGTAAAATCTCAAATACAATTTTTTCTTAGAGAAATTAGGCTTCTATCCTTTTTTCTGCTTCCAAGTTTAAGACACCAATTTATATTTATGAATGAAAGGGAGCTGTCAAGTAATAAAAAAAATGAATCGGGTATTCACCAAAATAAAACACAGTGGAACCCACCTGGAAAAAAAAGAGAAAAATAAATGCATAAAAATTTCAATGAAATGTGCCTTCTGTTTGTTCCCATGAGTTAAAAACTTTACTGTGATTTGTGTGACAAGACTTTTATATATTGAGTAGTCTGCTTCTGGTTTTCAACAAGCATAATGTCCATTACAGTGTACTAAAAGAATTAGTGACAGATTATTTTGTTCTGTTCCCCTCTTTTCCTTCATTTAGCTAGCATAGTTGTCTTCTTGGCAAATATTCTTCTTGCACATTTAGGTTTATTTCAGCTGGATAATTTGTTGTCAGAGTCCTGGTGAAAACCATGTGTCCAGCGCTACGTGTTACTGATTGCAGCACACTTTAGCAATGTGCACTGGGGGAATTGAACAAAATTGTGATTAGAGAGTATAGCTATTCCAGTGACAGGTGCAGAACAACACATGCAGTGAATTGTCACAGTAAAGCTAGTCTGTAGCTGGACAGATAAATCTGGCTATAATAAGAAACCCAATTTGGCTCTCCTAGTTTGATAAACAAGTCTCAAAGTGAACAATCATAGGATAGATTCAAACTCAGAGACCTTAACCACTTCCTTTCAACCCTAAATGCAGATGTATCATTGGCTAGGGAGCTGGATGGTGTAAAGACCCAGACCAATCAGTTGTCTACACCCAGGAAACTCAAACCCCCTATAAAAAGAAGTTCCAAACAATAAAACACACTGTTTTCTTGAAGATGTTCAGCGAGTTTGTGTCATCTCTGTCTCCAGCCTATGATCCCTAACCTAATAGTGAATGACCATTTATCCATTAAAATAAATCATCAGACCACTTTATTTTATTGTTATGTTCTCATCCAGTGTCAATGATAGGAAAGTGACATTTAGCATAAAACATTTTTCAGTCGTAAGGAAGCCAACACTAGAGAAAGCATGGCTCCTTTGTTTTCTGCTGGGATAGTCACATGGAAGGGAGATATCCTTTCAAGATTTTTTTTTCCTTCCTGATTTTCCATTTGAACAACACTGGATAATATCCTTGAGTGTAGGCACTGGAGACAGAGACTTCTCTCACCTCAGTCTGTGCTTGTACTGTTAGGCTGCCTCATTTGCTTTATTTTCACAACTAAGAATGCTGCATTCTTGATTTTACAAGATATTTCTATAGGAAGACTAGAGAATATTTATACCCTATGCTGGTGATGGGGGCTTCAGTGCAGACTGGGAGGACCAGATTTTCTCTTTTCTTGAATAACTATCAAAATAACACAATTACTGTACTAAAGACAGCCACCATAACCACCTATTTTTCTGAGAATCATGCTTAAAAAAGAAAAAATTCTGAGGATGACTGTAATTTACTGGATTTCACTTACTGACAATCAAGTGAATGCTTATTCAGGGAACAGATTTATTTTTACAGTCAGAAATTTAGATATGATGAAACTTGCATGGTTTTACTGCAATTGTTAATACCAATGACTCCTGTTTGGGGTTTTTTTTCCTATTTTTCCTTTTTGTTTATGCATATCTGTTATGCACAAGACTGTTTCAGTTGTGTTTAAGCATCATACACTACTGAAGCACTTCTCCAAATAGTTTTTAGTTGCCACTTCCTTGCTTGTTTCTTCATTAAGTGCATAATATGCTGATATGTTTGATAGATGACTCCTCTTATTCTAATCTTCAGATGGTTTATTTATGTTTTAATAGTTTACCAGTTAATAAGTGTCAGAAATATAGTATTGTTCCTAATAAAGTACTTTTCATTTTATGTTTTATAATTGTTGCTAACAACACCATGGAACAGGGGACTTGTTTCTCAGATATTATCTTTTTAATACTGTGATATGCATATGGATGTCTTTTGAATAAATGTCAAATTTGAAGTATTCTGTGATGCTAGTTCTGGTAGTTGCAGACTTTCATCCATATCATTCATAGTATTTCTTGGCTATTTAGGGGGAAATCCAGCATTGGATGATGTGAGTTTTTAATTTGACCTGAAAGAGCACTGGACTTCTCCTCCATCTATCTTCTGTGTTTCATCCAGATGGGTTTGCTAGACTCAGATTTTAGTGAATGTACTTGTTCCCTGTAAGTCCTGACTTCTGGTGACTTAAAAGTCCTTCACTGCATAAAAAAGTCATATTGTCTATAGAACTTTTCTAATACTTGAACAAAATGCATAAACTTTAAAGTATAAAATTCTCTCTGACCTATTTCCTTAATGGTGCTCCTTTTTGCACCAAGGCAGCCATCTCACATCAGAGAATGTGACGTTGGAGAACCAAGTCTTAGATTCATATCATATACAGTCATTTAAGCCTCCTCTGTAGTCAAGGTAGTGATACAAGTGGATCTGAGAATAAATTCTAAGAGATAAGGTGATGGTTTACATCTGGAACTGTGTGGGTTTTTCTCCAAAGGCTAGCAGCTAAGGATATTTAAGTGGTTTGCACTATGTGACTTAAGATGTGACATCTAAAATTACGTTAAATAAAGACTATATTTAAATTGAATTCCATTTCACTGACTTCTGTCATTCTAAATTCTAAAGACATTGAACCACCCTTTGTAATGTTTCTGTAAGAAGCAGAAATGTTTCATTAGGGTGGAAATTTTCTAGAAATTATTAATATTATTATCTTAACAATAATTCCCAGCTCCTTGGCATTAGGTAGTCTATAGAGTAATTGATTGTCGTGTCAGACAGATCTAAATTTGGGGAAGTCTGACTTAGGCAAAAAATTTAATTACTAAAAATGAAGTTTGCAAAGGTCACAAAGTCTAATGGATAGTATTTTTCACATGGGGAAATATTTAATGAGATTATAAGCAATTCCTAATAATTTGTGTCTTGATTTTCATTTTTATTTGTGTGATGAAACATTACCATTGCACTCTACTCTCTATCACTGTTCCTAACCAAGCACATCATCACCTTGTAATTTTCTTTTAAATGTAGAGGTAGATACTGATGAAATATAACATAACCTCCTGGATTGCTGATATTTCTATTGACAGTCTTCCATCCTAGCATTTGCTGATCTCCATGGTGTATAATTTTACATCTGATTCCCCATGCAGATAAAATATATTCTCTTGAAATGCTGTATCTTGAATCTCTTGGTGAAAAGATTTAATCTACCATTTGTATTCCTTAATGAAGTGATGCATTTCTATAAAATTATTTAATAATTTCATTTTCTTTACACAGTATAACTTATTTACACATATTTATGCTGAAACTACCTCAGAAACAAATACTCTAATTACATTTCATTAGATTACTCTGTAGAATAGTATTAAGCCATTACATATATTGACTAAAATGTTAGCTTTAATTTAAGAATGGAATGACACCTGTGCGTCAGTATTATCTCTTAAGGAATGTAGATCCTACTGTGTACACAGACATTATGTAGGTTTCATCTCGTTCAGTGTTTCACCAAATGAAATCGTTAACCTATCAATAATATTATTTCATGTTTTCTCTCATTTATAAAGACAGGAGAGGCCATGTAGTAGTCTAACACGCAATTCTCCATTACCAAGACTGGAGGGTTTCCTGTTATTGATTGCCCCTTAATTTAAATGTCTCTTTAGAAGTAAATATTTTCACTTTAAAAATAATCAATTAAAGTGAAGTTCTCAGAACAGTAAAACTTTTTATTTTAATAATCAAACTTAGTTTTTAAATAATGTTAATGGCTTTTATTTTGATATGTTGACTTTTGTAACCATTTAATCTTGGTGTACTTGTGTCTGCCAGGCTAAAACATCTCCTATCAGTAAATACTTAATACAATCAAAGGTTATTGTTTGGGGTTTTTGAGATTCTCAGAACTACATTTCTTGAACCTTGAAGCTGTCTTCTATTGTTCTCTTGACTATCTCACTAATAATTTTCTTTCTGGTGTAGAGACAAGTGTCATGTTCTGGTAATGGTCAACTCTACGTGTAATAAAAAACTAATGTATGGTTAAAATTTAATAGGGAAATCTGCAATAACTATAAAACTATTTTTGAACACCTATGTGTTCTTGTTTGCTGCCTGTCAGGGTTCAACCCCTGCCAGCAACCCAGCCCGATGCAGACACTTGGTCATCTCTGCCTGGAAGAGTAAAAATGAGAAAATTTGTGGATCAAAATAAAGTGTCATAGGTAAAGCCAAAGCCACGTGTTCATGCACAGCAAAACAAGGAATTAACTCTCTAGCCTGCCTTGAATTAGCAATACTGTTTCTTCGTAGCCCGGTACTGGCTACTGTGGAGAAAGTGAACTCTACCCCAGCCAAAACCAGCACACAGTCTTGTATTTGGAGCTCATATTCCGCTGATTTTCTGTAACAGTACTCAAATCCTCCTAGATGTTACTATTTCCTCAGCTGTATAAACATGCTCTGCAAGGGTTTCTGTTTGTTCACTATGCAACATCACTCCCATCTCAGGTGTTTTTTGGTGGGTTTTTTTTGAGGATGTTTTGGTTTTTTGTTTTTTGGTTTTTTTTTTTACATCTGGTCATGTTAAACTACAGTTTGATCCCAGATTCCAATATGATTCAGAATTCCTTCTAATCAGTTTCTTCTTTTATTTATTCACTTTCCACTAATCCTTGTTTCACGTGTGAATTTCATCCCTTCTTTCTTTTTCTTTTCCCATTCATAAAAATCTGAAATCACAATGCCAGGATTTGCGACCTGATGGAAACTGAAAGAAATTTACTTGATAACAAATCTGTGCTTACCCTTACATTTAAGCGATTCCTGATTAGCTGTTTTTATTTATTTATCTAATATCAATAACTACTATTTATTTATTTATGTGTTGCTGTACATAAAGAAATCTTGTCAAAAAGAATAATATTAGTTTGGTAGAATTTTTCCATTAACCTATGTTACATTATTTTCTTCCTACTCATGTCTGCCTTTATTTTTTTGCCTAAATTCCTACAGATGAAATTCTTACAGTATTAATTTGCTTGCAATTAGAAGGAAGTTGGCTTCTACAGCTTTCTATATCTTCTCCAAACTATGATTTTTCTTTTCTTGAGTAACCTATTTTTTTTGTTTTATGTTTATTCCACTGTGCTTGTTCGCACCATGGTTCTTTTGAATTCAATGTCCACTTCTAGGTGCTGTTTTCTCTTTGACACCAGCTACATTTTAAAACGAGCATTTATGCTTTTCTTGGTCATTGCATGTTTTGGGATCTAGAAAAACATTTTTTCCTTATCTGAATCTGATCCATTGAAAGTTATCTACTGTCCATGTGGTGTCACGTTTGGACATTTATGTACTCTGCTCATCACTGAATGATGTCTTTAGCATGGAAGACAAATTAGAATTAGGGACAACAAACATTTCTTATTCACAGTACTGAAAGATCAGAGATCTTCCCAAAAGCATATTATGAATAAATATTCAGTACAAAGCTCTGCATAAATTTACGGAGCAGCTTCCAGTGCATTAGGACAGTCTGTTCCTGATTCATCCATACACAAGTGTCCCCAATTCAGTTTATATGAAGATAATAAGAAGCACTTATTTCTTCCCTGAATGACCCAAAACATATCACATTAAAGATGGAAAAAATGTTGGTGACCTTAGCATAAAGATAATGTTGTCTCTTCAGCCCTCCACTCTTGAGAGCAAGAGCATGGGACTCTGTAATGATCGCAGATATTCATGACCTCTTTTATTATTGTGTTATTTCCAAAACAGAATAAAAATTTGGCATCATGATGGCAAATTGGCATAGTATTCCATGAGGTGATGAAGGCTCCAACCTATTCAGTCAAGTATGAAAATTCAGTTTTTTAGGCATAAAATCTGTGACTTTGTAATTACACTGCTCAAAAGTATAATACCATTAGGCATGCATTAAGCTACTTTCCTCCACTGATATCTGCAGGTTTTTGGTTTATTTGTGTGGGTTTTGTTTTGTTTGAGGTTTGTTTATTTGTTTTGTTTGGTGTTTTTTAGTTTGGATTGTGGTTGTTGTTGTTGACTTTT